>CM035428.1:5562411-5624911 GCA_020310875.1 Ceratopteris richardii | reverse complement strand
GGCTACAAGACCACTGTAATAAGTCACTCTGTGGTGAGGATACAAAGCGTGGGCTTCCTAGTGGAGGGCTAATAACACTATAGTGTTAAGAACTAGCGCCTTGGTTTTGTTTTGTCATTCGGTGAATCAATGGTGTTTCTATGCTCTTTCCCGTAGAGCAAGTCTTCATATCATTGTACTGATCAGAGCAAGTCTTAGTCTACTTGTGTTCATTGGGTTGTACGAATCTCTCGTGTTGAATCTTATTAGTTCTAGATTGACATGTTAGCACAGAGCATCAACTTTTGAAGCATTTCTTTTGCGTACATTGTAATCATATGTTCCGAATAAGGAGTGGTTTCATCCTTCACTATTGTCATTTCTCAGTAATCTTCTTTCTGAGTATTTACAATATTGTGCAATTATTGCTATCTACCTGCTGACAAAAATGATAAAGGGTATATTTCCCTAAGGAGAACCTCCCTTGAGTAGGCGAAGTACTAGAAGTTCATGTTGCATGCTCCTGCTAAAAGTAGATAGCCTAGTACCTGCTCTACAGTTTGGCACGCACGGTGGGACCCTTGCATTTCTGTGAGAGGCTTTGATCATAGTAAATATACCTTTTTCCATTATTTTTGCCCTGTTGCATCTTGCAAGTAGGTACATGACCCATATGGGAGTAGATAAGGAGCCTCTTCATGTACAATAGTAGACCTAGATCCCCCCTACCCTCCTTGAATTTATCTAATGATTTGGGTGTGACACCACTGTCAACCGAAAAGCATAGGAGAACATTAGACTTCTCCTCATATACATCATAGGAAACACCAGTGTCAATGGAGGATCTCTCTCACTTACTCTCTAGACTCAATATCAAGTTTCCTACCTTTAAGGGACAAGCTTATGAGGATGCTGATGATCATGTGAGGAGATTCATCTCCCTATGCCGCAGACGAGGTCTGCAAAATAGAGAGGATGCAATGCTGATACTCTTCCCATCCACATTGGAAGGCCTTGCTGACAAATGATACAGTCAATATGCAGATGGCCATTTTTCTACATGGGAGGCTCTAAGATGGTGTTCTCACAGACATTTCGACCAAGTGACTCCTCGGAAAGAGATCTAGATCAGCTAGAGAACTAAGGCTAAGATCAGGTGAATCTCTTCACGAACTTCACACTAGGACAAAAGCACTTGTTGCACGTCTGACACATGCTCCAGGTGATTTCTTGGTTAAAAAATGGATAGAAAAAGCTCTGCCCAGGTCATCTCAGCAGAAGCTACGTGAGTCTCTTAGACTGGATGCAAGCCTTAATGATTTTGTTGCAGCGGCACCACGCATTGAAGAAGCTAGGCAACATTTTGAAGGGGATACACAACCAAATTGTGCAGCATAACTAGACCCTATTGGGCAACTCAGGAAAGAACTGGAGGCATTGAGAATGCAACAAAATCACCAAGAAGAGAAGATCTTGCCACCGCCGCATCACACTAATGATGAAGTAGCCCAACTTTGTCGCGAATTAGAAGATTTGCAGACCACTCATGATATAAGAAGGCAGAATTGGTGTGCAATATGTAATGCTATCCTAATAGGGTAAGTTGTCAATTTTTTGAAAAGGATGGCCATGAAGCTAGAGGTTGTTACTACCTCAAGTATACACAACAATGAGGTAACCCTCAAGCTCTGGGTTCATATTATGCTAGCACTTCAATTGCTTCTAATAGAGAGGAGAATGGTCCAACAAAGCCTAAATATAATAGGCCATTGATGTGTTATCGCTGTGGTGAGTATGGACATATGCAAAATAGGTGTTCCCTTCTAGAAGATGCACCTCCTTGTCAGCATTGTCCAGAGGCTAAGGATCATTATACCAAAGATTGCCCAAGAAGCCACCCTGCTCCAATTCACATGATTGTAGTCTCCCTACAAGTAGAAGGTATGACCACTCAGTCTTATGCTGTTTCATCTTCTTCAATGCCCATGCTAACTAGAGCCAAACAAGCGGCAGCAACCTGTAGAGAGGAACAAAAAGGGCTCCAGGATAGGGAGGAGGAAAAGAAGACGGGATGGAAGGGCCAAGCAGACATTGAAGGAGCTTATGAAAAAATGACTACTTCACTAAGGGAGGAACCAACAAGTCTGCAAGAAGACACACATGTGGTAAACATTCAATAGATCTTGAACGGTATTTGTCACAAGGTTAGTCTGTATGAACTCATAAAGATGGATTCAAAAATAAGAAGTGACTTATTAAAGATTATACACTCTGCTTACTTGAGCCAACCACCTAGCATAGATGGTTTCATGGTTCAGTTTCCCCATGCACCCCTGGTAGACTACCAAAGCTCAAGGTTATATGTTTTTATAAAGGATGAAGCTCTCTCAGGTGTGATCATAGATGGAGGCTTTGGCATTAATTTGATGCCAGATTTCACAATAAGGAAACTGAATTTGAACCCCGCCAAGATGGCACCATTCACAGTTACACTAGCAGATCAACATCGGGCTGCACCACTTGGCATTATTGAAAAGGTACTAATGATAGTACAAGGTTGTCACTTTGTTATAGATTTTTTTGTTATTGAACTTCCACAGGAGACTTCTTACCCTTTACTCCTAGGGAGGCCTTGGTTAAGGAAAGCAAAAGCTTTGCAAGATTGGGGAAAAAACGAACTCTGGATTTCATCAAACACCAATAGCCAACTGCAGCTACATTTGGAAGAAGGATTCGACTCAGGGAAAACTACTGGGTATACTGTGGACACTCAGGTAATGCCCTCTTTACCCCAAGAAGAAGATACATTATTTAATTGAATGATGGAAAGTACAGAGTGTTGCATGGTGGAAATCAATGAAATAGAGGAAGAAGCTGCAGAAAAAGGCCATGAAGTTCACAAGGAATTAGAGAATGAGAGTTTGCACTTGAATACAAACATTGAAGGGACAACAAATATAGAAGTATCAAGGAAGGAAAGTTATGAGCCTGAATGCAGAGAAGATCTTCCCGTTTTGGATATACCTCAAGGGTGGACCAGAGAACATATTGCAGAGTATAAGCTAAATTCCACTCCTGCATACAATGGGGATGATTTCTCAAGTAAGACCAGTCTTGAAACACTTGTTCAAGAAGTAAATCAAGGAGATGAAGAGAACCCTCAAGTAGTCCACTTGGCCTCTTGGCTATGGCATTAACCCCCTTTACTGCAGAAGGTAACTTCTTTACTTTTTGCTTATAAAAATGTCATCGCATGGTCCTACAAAGATCTAAAAGGGATACCAAAGGAGCTTGGATTACACCGAATACCCTTAGTTGAGGGAGCCGCACCTACAAGAAGTAGGCCATATCGACTCAATCCAAAGTATGCAGAGGTGGTAAAATTGGAAATTTCAAAACTAGAAGAAGCAGGTATAATTGTTCCAGTAGAACATTCTAGGTGGCTTTCTTCTATGGTTATTGTACCCAAGAAAAATAGTGGAAAAATAAGAGTCTGCGTCGATTTTCGTGCCTTGAATAAGGTAAGTGTTCAAGATGGATTTCCTGAGCCTTCACAGAGCAAGTACTTGAGGAAGTAGCCAAACACATTTTGCATAGCGTCTTGGATGGTTTTAGTGGCTACAATAAGATAGTGATCCATCCTGATGATAGGGACAAAACAACCTTTGTTACTCCATGGGATGTTGAGAAATGAGAATGGACTGTGGAAGCCGCATGTCCATCCATTTAAGCCCCTCTATTATGTTTGCTATTCGACTCGAGATAATTGCCAACGTTTAAGTAGACATGTGATCAAGCATGTAGCCCTAGAACTCATGAGTAATCTTCTAGCAAAATACAAGAACATATGTTGTGGATAATATCACTGTATTATGATACTTCGAGAGTAACTAAACTTTCATTAAGTTTTTCCCTTACTAACCTAGTTCCTTTCTTGCTCACACAGTACCATATATCGAATTACACCAGCTTAGTTGAGTAAAAAAGTAAATTTAGGATTATTTTTTCTTCTTTTATTGAAGCGATTTCAAATTACTCTAGTTTAATTAAGAGCATTACATTGCTCATCAAATGTGTGCAAAATCTTTAGTCCCGATTCTGAGTGAAGTAGGAGCAGCTATCCAATCCTTATGGCTAGATACATCTCCACATAGGTCTATGAGGTTTCAAATGACACGAACCTCTCACACATAACGGTGTTTGGATATAGTGCTTTATGGATGTTGGTAGAGGATATGAGAAGCAAGGTTCGAATTCATTAAAGAAATGTATCTTCCTTAGGTCTTTTGATGGAGCAATGCATTATGGATGTAGACTTCAGTCCATAAATACATGAAGTAAAGTAAAAATGTAATGTTTTATAAGCTAAAATTGTAGTTCAACAATCTTCGGACTGTGGATAGAAGAAATAGATGAACAGAAAGATAGACAAGAGGATTGAGAGCCAAGTTCTGCTAGACTCATCCTCATGGGGTAGTTTGCGAGCTTGAAAGAGTGCCCCTCCAAGGATAATAAACCAATTTTTCTACCATATCACCTTTTCCATAACCCCCTCTACAAAGCATATATACCTGGATCCCTCAAGAGTAGCTTCAACCTCTTTGATTTACCTCTGGAACATCCTATGCAAGCTCCTTGGTGTTCAAGTTAAATTATCTACAGCTAATCATCCAGAGACTAATGAACAAATAGAACGGGTGAATGAATTCCTAGAACAGTATCTCCATTGCACCATAAACTACCATCAAAATGATTTGTTTGAGCTTTTATCCTTTGTAGAGTTTTCCTATAATAACAGTGTTCATACATCTACCAAGCACACTCCCTTATTTGAAAATTATCAGATTTCACCACTGAGGGGGGAGAGACCTAGTCTATCACCACCTATCAAGATTGATGATCATGCAAAATTTGAAGTCAAGCATGTTCTAGATTTGGGAATATCCTGAGGAAGATTGGAGTATCGTATTCATTGGAAAGAGTATGACATCAGTGATTGTACTCGAGAACCTACAAAGAACCTTTAGAGAGAAACAATAAAGGTTTGAGAATTTCATAAGAAAAATCCAATGAAGCTGAGACCAAAGATAGTGATCACTCCTCATGGAACTCATCATTTGAGGGAGGAGGTAATGTCATGGACAAAGGAGATCTTCTGAATCTCATATTCCATGTGACTTCTGTATCTCATTGTTGGTTTAGAATTTTGGGAAATCAATGCTTCCATTGCATACGAAACATGCCAAAACCCTAAGATCGATTTTCTTCTTGCTTGAATGTGACATCCAAATTTCATGTTTTGAATTGATGATATCATTGATGACATCATCAATTTGTAACCGCCCTTGGAAAAATTATATCAGGAGGCATTGGCCACATTCATTCTTAGTCTTGCCAATACGAGTCTTAAGAGCTCAAGGAGTCATGACCGCCAAGTAAGTACTCTCCAAGTTCGAGTTCCAATTCTTGTCTTGTTCCTTGTTCTAGTCCTTTCTAGTCTTGTTCTTGGACATCTAACCTTGTTCTCTTCTAATCTTGTAGTTTGAGATCCTGTCTAGTTATTTCTTGTATCTAGATCATCTCGCTGAAGGAAGTTCTTGTAACCTAGAGATCTTCCATCCAACCTATGAGTCCCGGGTTGTGGGACTTCTTGTATCATCTCTGGTCCATTTATACATATCTATCAGTCCTGGGTTATGGGACACCTTGTATCAATTACGTATTCTTGTATCATTTTACCTATGTGAGTGTTCTTGTAATCAGAAGTATATTTCTAAAATCTTGTCTACTATAGTCAGATAGCACAATCTAGTGCTCTGTCACTTACTTGATGGTCACAACTCCTTGAGCTCACAAGACTCGTATTGGCAAGACTGAGAATGAATGTGGCCAACCCCTCCTTATATAGGTCCTTCAAGAATGGTTCAAGGGCAGTTACAAATTGATGATGTCATCAATTCAAAACATGATCTTTGGATGTTAGAATCAAGCAAGAAGATAGTCGATCTTAGGGTTTTGCACATTTTGGATGCAATGGAAGCATTGGTTTCCCCAAATTCTAAGCCAATCATGAGAGATAGGAGTCACATGGAATATGAGGTTCAGAAGATCTTCTTTGTCCATGACAAACTGTCGCTATGAAAGCTACCCTATGTTTAGCCTCATTAATGGAAGTGGCCACAATAGGTTGCTTCTTACTCAACCAAGATATGCATGAGCTAGCAAGTATGAAGCAAAAACCACTAGGAAACAAATGAGTGTCATAGCAAACATCCAATCCAAGTAAAAAAAAGCATGTAAATTTGGCAATAAAATTTTGACACTTAGTCATAACAAACGAGAAGAAAGACATGTTTTCTTTTTTATTTGAGAAGAAATGCACAAAATGTTGAAAAAAAAGGATCATTTTTGTATTCCACAGTGGAAAATATTATTTCCTTTTCAATTAGTACCATGAAAAACCACCATTGAAGCATCATATTCATGAAGAAGATAACGAAAATCAATGCCAAAAAAGGCATCAAATGATCTAGTACCTCTTGTGAGAGTTTCCAATTTCAGAAAGTAGTAGGAATTATGCCAAAAAAAGAAATACAATCCCTTGAAATAGTGCTTGCCACTCTTGATGAGAGATTTGTGTTCTCATTCTTATAAAAAATTTGAGTTACTGGACATGGAAAAATAAAATACACTTTTCAAGGCTTAGTATATATAATATCACATCATTTGGCACTAGTACAAACATGGGAGGAGCTTTTTTGCATACTTCTATTCTAGCTCACCAAGCTGTTCCAATTACCACTTCATGAATATGACCTTAATCAGCCATAAATGTAAAGCAAACCACACACCAATCCAACACAAATGCGTTGAATGGGAAATGGGCTAAGCACAAATAATAAGAACTTTCATATTTATATTCCAATAATCAAATCACTACAAAAGTATATGTTTACAAAGTTCAACAACCCTTTTACAATAGAATCTGGTCAAATAACTCCTCTGCCTCATGCATAACATCATCTTCAGGGACTTAAGAAGTCTCGGAAGGCTTTTCTTACTCTAGAACTAGGTCTTGAAGGTCAGCCATGACTCTTGGCTCATCTGCCAATGGTGGCACAACCTCCCTTTACGCAAGCTGGAATCTATCTATGTTAGCTATATGTTTCTTACCAACCTCCTGATCCTCATCTAGGCATTCATTCAAACTATTAATCCACATCCTTATGAAGCTGAATTGGGCTTCATCCTTCTCTAAAGCAATGTAGTGCCTGAACATTTTGAGGGCACAAGAGAGTGTCTTCCCTGAGAAACAAACAAATTAATTAGGGGTGATGCCAAAAGAGTATCAATGAGCAACATTGCAATTAGAAGTACATGTGCTAGAAAATAAGTCCAAGATCCAAGCATCATCATTAGACAACAATTGGATTAACATCATTATAAGCTTTTGGGGCTTTTGATAAGGATTAACCAATGTCTTGTCCCCTGCCACATGACAAAGCTTCTTTGTAAGTGCAGGGAACATTAGCACATTCGAAATTCCGTTCTCACTACAATGTTCCCTGACCCTTCTTTTAATAACTTCATCATAGTACCCAACTATAAGGCACTCAGTAGAACTAACGAACTTATGTCTTGGAGTGTGATTTACATTTATCTTTTCCCTACGAATTTAAATTATAAGAACAATGTCACATGCAATTTCAAGATAGAGAAAAAAAGCAAGTACATACCATGTAAGACACTCAACATCATGACACCTTGACTTTAATGCCATTGAGATAGAGAAGGATTGGTCACTGCTATGGAAAATGACAATCCTCTAGAGTGGTGACATGGTAAAGTTAGCAAAATCTGTCACTATCTTTCACATCGGTGGGTGCTTGAAATGCTCATCATCATTAATACAACCATGCATTCTAAAGCCATATGAGATGTCTATTATTATTAGGGAATAATGTTTCCTATGTACTATTGTACATATGTTATTTACGTCATCACAATATATATTGTAATACAATTGTCTTAATAGTTGTATGGGGTTTGAAAAACACTTTAGTCCAAAGGACTCATCCTCGAACTCCATCGCCTTTGCCTTTATTCTAGACTTCTCATGCCTTGCGCTTTGGATATGTTCCAGGAAGACACAAGGACACTCTTCATTTGGTTCATCACTCTTCTTTCGAGGTTTCTACAAACAAAGGACGAGTGTCAACTCAACGATTGTTTATAGTGTAACAAATGTCAATGGATCTAATACTTAGCATTGAATAAATGGATAAAATATTTTCTAGGAGACTTAAATGAATAAATAGTGAAAGCCCAATTGCCATCTAACTTGCTTCAAGTCAATGCTTGGCATCAACTACCTATGTGAAGCTATACCTGGAGTCAAATCTCTGCTAAAATCTGATGCTTGACATCAAAATCCTACTGAAATTTGATGCTTGGCATGGAATTGCAACTGAATGTGGATGTCGGACATAAAAATTCTACTGGCATTCGATTCTAGGCATCGACTTCTAGCATCTGTATTCCTATAATTCGATGCCCCCCATCCAATAGCACCAACTACTCCACAAACTGGATCATACTAAATTCTAATGAGCAAGAGAACTCACCCAATCACAGAACAATATAAAGTCTTCTAGCAATGCTTTGTATGAGGAGGTGGTTGGGTACTCTGCTTAGACTTCACTCCATGTGAAGCACCCAAGCCTCCTCATCATCACCTCCTCAATCTTCATACATTGTGAGGTTTAAAGCAACATGATAAGTTACCAAAGGAGCAAGTAAAATAGATCAATGACTAGACTCTAATTACTTATTTAGCTCTATGACCATCTCCTCAAGGCTTAGGTCTTTGGAAATGAACCTTGATAATGTTGAAATTATCAAAGTGTCATCCATTATGCCTTACAATGCTCTCCAATGTGTCAGCTTCATATCCTCAACAAAAGTGTTCAATGGAGAGATCAATTTTCTTTCACTTTTCCTTTACATCCACCTAAGGATCTACTTTTGTATTTTTCTGTTTCTGGCCTTTCACCTCTTTGTTCTCCTACATCATCAATATTTTATCTTAGAAATCCTAGATTTCCCGTGTCTTGAAGGCGAGTTAGAATCATGGGTCAAATTTATGGAATGCATTTGACTTCACATGATCATCCACTACAATCCCTACCTCTATCAGGCACTACTTTCTCAAATTTGGATGGATCCTTCCACCATTTGCCCTTAGGGTGTCAACATGCTCATGGTGGAGGAATCCGATATGCTCAATGGATGACATTTTTTTCCTATAATCATTGTCGTTATTGTGGTCCCAAGCTAGGAGTTTGGCCTCCTCCATAGTCAAACCAACATAGATTTTACACTGCATACATGAAGAAGTATGTAGTTGGATGCTCTCTTCCAATCTATCTTCAGGCCTCTTTAGAGTGTGATCCTCTAATAACAAAGTATGTATAGTCCTCACACAAACCTTCATTGAATTCCTCCACCAAACCGCATTCGTTTGGATCGACCATAACCAAGAATGGAACAATGGTTGCATGTGGGTTTCTCATCTTCTTCTTAAGATTTTGTACATGCAAATTATATGGCTCCCTTATCTGAGGAGGCCTCCTTCTTGTAAGTGTGTTGATTGGGGGTCTATTGATTATGGTAATGGGGAGGTGGAAAATTTTCCCCTTCTTTATGACTTCCTCTTGAAAATCTTCTCCCTAATCTTTTTCTATTACGTAAGAAATATCCCAGATGCGAACTCTCCTCCAAGGGCAACTATGTCATCCTGAGAGTTTGAGCTTTCTGTTGATTCCACATCAGTTGGCTTGGTCTTCTTCTAGGGCTTCTTCTATATGGGCTGCTTGCCTTTTGACTTTATAGGTATCATCTTCCTTCGCTAGCTTGGCATGATATTGCCATGTATCGATGACAAGAGATCCACAATCAAGTTGTATGAATCCCTGCATATTTGAGTGAGCCTCTCTAGCACGCAACAGTCTGAACATAGGAGTTCTATTTTGCAAATTGTATTCCTCAAAACTTTTGAAATATCCACTAGGAAAAGGAGGTTTTCTGAGTCCTTGTCTTCATAGTCCACCTTGAACACAAGGCAATATTGAAAAACGTGCATGGTGATAATATTTCCCCTCCCATAGCACCTAGCAAATACAAGCAAGGTTGCATTTTTCTCCTGAATGTATTCAAGGCACCACTCCAAATTTGTCATGTCTCGAAGTGGTCTATCTTTCCTACTAACTTTACTCTCTTTGGATTCATCTTTTTTGCTTTGATCTTTGTTAATGGGCTTGACACTGCTGTGACCACCTGACAATATGCCCATAGGATTACTTGCATGCTTAGAGGACAAAGACAAGATGCTCGTCTTTGGCTTCAGAGGATGTCCAATACTTTTCTCCCGAGCACCCTTGACTAAGCTAAGAATCACCTTCAGCTTCTTAGAGGATTTCTTCTCATGCTTCCCAATGACCTTGAAGTGATACAACTAAGGGTATGATATTATCCTATGAATAAGGTTCATCTCAATGTTTAGGGGCCACATCGATGCAAGGCATCAAGATTGTGCTCCAATGTGATGCCTGGCATCAAATTTGGTGTACAAGTTGATGCCACACATCAACCTCAATGGCCAAGGTGATGTCAAGCATCGATATTGGGGGTTAGGCCTATGTGAAACATGAACTCCCGGGTCCAATTCGATGCCACACATCAAATTCGGGGGCCAAGCCGATGCCAGACATTGATTTGATGTGGGGCAACTTGATGTCGCACATCAAATGGGGCGAGAAGGTCCATGGGAGGCATCAACCTGGCCTCCTAGCTCGATGCCACACATTGCATTGGGCAAGGAAGTTGATGCCAGGCATAGACTTGAACCACTAGCGTCAGTGTGTGGCATCGACCCTAGTGATTCAAGTCAATGCCAAGCATCGACTTCCTCACCCAACTCGATGATTGGCATTGAGGTTGGAGGGAAGTCGATGCTTGACATCTACCTTCTCACCCAATTGGATGATGGGCATCAAGTTTGCAGGTTAGGTCGATGCCGAGCATCCACCTTTCCCAAATTTGATGTCTCACATCGCGTTTTCCCCAAAATGTGATGTTTGGCATTGACGTTTCCTAAAATCTTGATGCTTGGCATCGAGTTCCATCACTCTGAAGTGGGTCTAAAATCTAAATTAGTTCAACAAAAGTACTATGATTTTTAGAATTTTAAAAAGGAATCTTTTTGGAATCTTTAGTTGCTCACTAAATTTAGGTTGATTGTGAGACATTTTGCTAACTTTCTTGTTCTCCATTGTTGAATTTTTGCTTTTCTTAGGCATTCTCTATTCTTTTTCTCTCTATGCTCTTTTGCTCCCTATGCTCTATCTTGACTATGGCATTTGTAAAATGAGCCTCAGGTCTTGGGATCTATTTATAGACATTTGGCTGAATTGAACTACGAGCTAACTTGCTATAACTCAGTTAAACTAGGTGTAACTTGATGGCACAACTAGACTATAAAATTGAAGCAAGAAGCAACCAATTTTAGCTAGATCAAACTTGGTTATACCATATATTGGTTATCTATGGGATTGAGGCCAAATATGTATCTCAAGCTATGTATATTCTTTCATCGCCAAGCAAGAGGAGGAGGAAGAGTAGTTGTGAATGACACTCTTTCTCAGTTGTTCAAACTTTGGAGTCTTTGAGTCATGTTCGAGACTCCATTCGTGTTCTAACAAATCTTTCTTCAAAAGCTTAGGATAAAGTTTGAGCCCAAAGTCAAAGACACTTAAGATATGAACTCCCCCCTGAAAAAAAATTTAAAGGAGGAATATGCATAAACTAGCTGCTCTCAATACCAATCTTAAACCATCATTATCCTACAAATCAAATAAAGTTACATAACACGTCTAACTAGCAATAGAGCTCAAGGGTCAAACGAGTGATTTGCTTCACGTCATATGAGGTTGCACTTGCTTCCAGTAAGCCCACGTAGATGTGAAGAGCATGTAGGAATTGCTTAAAAGTATGTGCAAACTTCATTCCATGTGTTTTTGGGCATGGTTTGTCATTTCCCATAACACATCTAGTGAAGAAGGAGGTGCAAACTCATCTTCATGATGTGTGCAGAAAACCTTTTTAGTCTCTTTGCTATTCTTTCCCAATCAAGTACATCTTGTAGCCATTATATGTTAGAGATCCTTTCAACATAGGCTATGATTATAAAAGTAAGGTGATTTTAAGCAGTAAAAGAGCCAAAATTAACAAAACATAGCTCCTAAGTTGTTAGCTAGACAGATGATCTTTAAGCTTAAGTTCGATTCTAATAAAATGAGATAATTTCAACAGGGCTATGAGAGGAAAGATGATAAAAACTAAGAGGTTAAATGGAAAGTAGTTCTAATATTAGGGTTGACTCTAATGTTTACCCTTTCATGAAACCATTCTACGGAACACTACTATAGTTGTCAAAGATAATCACACGAAGTTACATCTTAGGACTTTACAGTTTCCCACATAAGACCCTTGTGCATGGTCTTAGTAAATCAAGTTCTACATAATTTAGATTATCATGCATTTCAAGGTTGAGACAATATCTTCAAAGAATGGGAAAGATAGAGATTGGTGATATGTTCACTAAAGGAAGGTTTCTTCTTCCAAGTTTGGTAGTTATATCGATCCCAATGGTAGAAGTTTCACTACTTTAAAAGGTCAAATGCATCTTGGTGTAAGCTTGAATTGGTTTTGATCCACCCTCAATAATAAAATAAGCGCTCATTTACTAATATGCTTTTCTCTTAAGTTCTTGTTGTGCAACACTTTCCTTTGCCTCGTACTTGCATCACAGTGTGCATTAGTCGTTATCTTTTGTCTTCATGTTGAGTGATTCATTCCCTGTGAGATCGAATATGATCTCCCTTTTCTATAATTGCATTCAATTATTTAGATTAAATGAGTAACTCAACGGAATTCATGGGCTCAATCCCATATATGCATTTAGCTCAATCCCATATTTTCCATAAATGCATTGATGGATTGCCTAACCAATTTTTAATGAGCAGTTATATCATACCTCTAAATGATTCTTGATTATGATATAAACTCAAATCGTACAACCCATAACAATGGGCACAATCCATCTTCATAATTATCTAGATATGTGATTTGGGAGATATAGCTACTTGATGTTACACTTCCACCGTTTGTATATAATAAAGGGAATGCTCTTACACTTCCACTGTTAATGAAGATGAGCTCTCTCTTTTTGATAGATTCTTGGGCAGCACTAGGATCTAGTGATCAAGTCAATAGACTTTTGAATTGGTTTGTTTTCAATGGGCCGTTTCATGAATGATGTCCATGGCTTAGAATGTATTAATGATTGTGTGTTCTTAATTAAGTCATTTAAGTTAGATTCTCAGTGCAACAATGCTCAATCCAATCCATCTATTGAACCTAATCCACCTATTGATCTCTCTTTAGATTCAAGTTCATGTGGAGCAAAGAATGTTAGCAATGAGAGAGAGAGAGAGTATACAAAGAATGTGGCATTTAAAGCAAAAATCTCGTGAAGTAATTCAAAAAAGATTTCAATTCCTTACTTCAGATAGACAAAATGCATTGGACATTGTGAAGCATCGTTCTGGTTTGAAATGTTTGTAAAAATTAGGAATGAAGAAACTAAAGCAGCTAAGAGAGAAATTCTTTCATTTAGATAGTGAAAGCAAGATTTATACCTTGTTTCTCACATGCAAATGATTGCGGATAACATGTCAGTAACACATGTTGCTTTCGAATATTACTTTAGTCAAGGGATCCAATGTTGTAGGGCTATATTTAAAATTGTGATGGGCATGAGGAATTGTTGAAATCATAAGATTCTGCAAGGCCTTATATGTGGAGATCTCATTTTTGATACACATAAGGAAGTTGGGACCAAAGGTTCTATTGGTCATCATGCAATGAATTGGATGATGAACTATTTTAGTTTACATTGTGAAGTTATGCCTACAATGAGAAGGTTACACTTGTCAGATAACTTTACTCGTCGAGAAGTATTTCAAGTTTATAAAGAAGAGATGGAAAGTCAAAATGAGAAGTATTTCCTATATCGACATTTTAATCCATTATGGAAAGAAGTGTTGAACAATGTAAGTATTCCTCATAAAGTTAGAATGGGTGAATGATCAGTTTGTGCCACTTTGAAAAACTTGGCCAAGGGGGCCACAACACCACAAGAAAAAGATAATTCAAAAATTTTTCTAAAGAATCACCATGAGAGTCAAGCTTTAGAAAGAAAGAATTGAGATAAATATTTCATGTTTTACTTATATGAATTTTCGATTGAGCAATATGGAAAGATGTGGAAATGTGGTTGCGCAAAGTAAAAGGTGGATGCATGTACTTATGGACAAGAAGACACATATTGAGCCTACAAAAAAATATGCTAGAGATCAAGATGTACCTTGGTGGGATGATTTTTTTAACTATCAAGAAGAGATTATAAAGATTACCATCGCAATGCATTGGCCAATTCATATTCCATTCACATGGGATTTTAGCACACAAAGATCAATGAATGTGGACCAAGCATATAATGCAGATACACTTCAAAGCTTTATGCATCCACCAAAAAGGAATATCAATGTAAGCTCAAGAATGAGGAAATAGGCCGAAGCACGATGGCAAGGAAATCTGAAAGAAATAAATGCTGGAACACTTATTGCAGTCCTTGCTGATGGTGATGAGGCTACTAGATCATTTTGGGTAGCAAAAGTGTTACAGTTCATTAATGATATTGATCAAAGAAGAATAGAAGCTTTGATAGTCCATTGGTATTATACAAAAAGTAGTAATGCATTCACTGGTAAGTATAACTTAGAAATGGTATGTGACACCAAAGAAACACGCTCAAAAAAGAAAAAGAATATTTGAAGTACATCCATCCTTGAAATGGATGATGTAGATATTCTTGTTTACGATTTTGCCTTGATGAAAGCAGGGCACTTGAGGAAATCAACAATCAATATGATAAAGCAGAAGCTTCCAGATGTATGTGGGACATCTAATCATAGTCAAAAAAGAAGATTTATGCATGATCTTGCAGAATTTGGTGTGTACTTGGATGAGGATAGAGCTCTTGTTGATATAGAAGAAGAAGAAGAAGAAGAAGAGAGCTCCCAACAATCCGAGACTGAATCAGATGCATCTAATGATGGGGCTGTAGACATAGATAAAGAAAGTTGTGAATTAATTTGAAAATCTATGATATTTTTGGTACTTATATAACAACTCAAAAGCACTTCGCATAATGAAACCATGTTCTATTGCATTTTTGAATGACTGTCGAATATCCTCTATCAACACACGTTTAATCTTTATTTTCTATATAAGATTTTTTTATCACTTTTATATTTCTCATAAAGATTCTAGAAATATCAATGTTAAATATATCCACATTTTAGGCATATTTTCACCTCCTAAATTTTTAAAAAATGATAAAAAATATCAAAAAATCACATGTTTTGACTTCATTTTTGAAATGTATGTATATTGGTGTAAAGGGTTTTCAAACATAAGCTGTAATTTGCTTGATTTTTGATGAGGGAGTTCTCTTTTTACAACATAGTTCTCATTTTTTATGACGTGTTGTTTTCCCCCCTTAGGATAAAAACAATCCGAATAGTTGAGTACCACTCACGTAGTGAGAGATGCGCTTAACCACCTCCCAATGCTTGATGCATGGGCAATGCATAAACTTCCTCATCTAAGAGTCAATAAATTGAATATCAAGTCATGTTATGCATAAGTAAATCAAGCATCTACAACCTACTGATAGAGAACAACATCAAATCCATCTCTAGCATCATGAAGACTTGACCATAAACCCATTTCCATAGGATTGGCAATAGGTTTGAACTCTTCTAGACCAAAATGACACAATAATATTCCAATAGATTTTTTTTCATACAAAGCTATTGCCCCCATCAACTTTCATGAAGTGAATGCCCAAGTAATGATGCAAATGCCCAAAATCTCAGATCTCAAAAGAGGCATGCAAATCAGCCTTGAAGTCAGCAATGTGCTTCTCATTAGGACCAATGAGAAGATGTCATCAACATACACAACAATGATCAAAAGTATGTCATCTAAGCACTTAATATATGAGGTGCTCTCAGCTGGACTATTCTCAAAACCATGTGCAATCAAGTTCTAATGTATCTTTTTATACCAAACACTTGGTGCTTGCTTCAAACCATATAATTCCTTTTTCAACCTACATAATTTGTTTTCACACTACAACATACGAGGGACATACCAGGCCTTATACCGGCACAACTACACAGGTGTAGTTTTCTCCCGGCATCGGTATAAGCATTGGTATGCATGTCAGTACAATAACGTCGATATAAGCATCGATATACATAGTAGTATATACGTCAGTAATTCACTAGTATGGTCAATATGAGCTACGATATATGTGCCAGTATACTTCACCAGTATAGGCATCCATATTTTTGTGCAAAATGATGGTTTATTCAATGATATGCACGTCAGTATCACAATTGTCTGTATAAGTTTCGGTATGTCCCTAGGAAAAAGTGCCAGTATAGGCATCAGTATGTGCCTAGACATATCGATGCTCATACTAGCACCTATACCAATATCCATATCTGCAAAAGCTTTATTGGACAGAGTGTGTTATCTCTTATTACAGCAACATTACCAAGTTGTTGTGTATCAAAAGAGAATACACTCTGCCCAAAAAAATTGATTACATACGACATGTACTCTAGTGGTTGGCAATTTATGGTTTAGATGATCGGCAACCAAAACATGATTTGATAAAATAAAACACATTGTGCAGCATAAAAGAGATACGTAGGAGCATAATGAGCCATGAACCATGTACAAAAGAGATATTCCATAAATGAACCATATACAAAAGATATATATATTTCATAAATGAGCCATGTACAAAAGTATGGCAAACCACTACCATATATGAGATAAATACAAAATGTGGTAAAACATTACCATATATGAACCAAATATAAAATTGTGATGCACCACTATCACATATGAGGCAAATACAAAATTGTGGCATACCACTGCCATAGACATGCGTAGAGAGATCAAAAAATATATATCTATAGTCCTACAACAAAGCACGTTCATGAAATGAAACACATTGACATGATATTTATAAACAAGAACTAAAAAATACCAGACCAAGTTTATAAGCTCACCTCATCATAGATGCTCCATGAAATGACCACATCGCATCCCTCCAAGTCTTCCATCAGGGCAACCAATCCATGAGCATATCTATAAGCCTCCTCTACTCGTGTCAGAGGATGACCCACTGCCAACTCCTATAACAAATATGTAGAATGTTAGATCAACATACATGATGTACTTAAGACATGAAAATTCAATCATCAAAATGATAGTTATAAAATCACGACACATAGTATCGTACCCATCACTACCCAAATATGATGCTTCGATTGTATCTAGATGTGATCATTTCACTCCACACATTGGGCATATGTGGAGATGCTCATACTCGTTCTAGAAGACAATGCAATCATCCGGATAAGCATGAATCTTGCTGCAGTCCATCCCAAGGGACTCTAAATGTTTTTTTGCATCTCCACGTGTTGGAGGCATGTCATTACTATCTGCAGAAACGGATCTTTTAGAAGCATACAAGGGATAAGTAATTACAATGATATTAATGAATAAACTTGGGATAAGTAATTAGAATGATATTAATAAATAAAATTATTTTGATATAGCAATGTAATTTTATTTCAAATCCACTTACCTAATCAATTCAAAGATACTACTATCTGACCATCCATACATGGACATAGTATAGATATCTTTGCCCCACTATATAGTGGTAAATGGGCTAGTCTTTGCATGCTCTGTTGTTCTTCAGCAACTTGTGGTCCTGAAAATTCTATCGTATCCATAAAGCCCACGATATGTTCTCCATAATCATGATCTTCTTCCATCACAACACAACATGATGGACATGTTCTCCCTAGACTGATCGTCCTGCAATAGAACATAGACTAACTCCTCAAATGACAAGGCATTTGGATTGCCTTTCATCATCAAACGAAGAGTAGAAGCAAAATCTGATATGAATCAGGAAGACCATTTAGAACGGTCTGCACAAGTGAGTATCTTGTATAGCTTCATCAGAAGAAATCAACTGTTCTTTCAAATCCTTGATCTTTGTGAGAAAACTATCCATAGAATCACCTTTATTCATGTGCTCACTCTCCAACTGTTTTCGGAGCTAAGCAACATGAGCCTCATTCCTAGCCTCGTGCAATGGGGTAAGTGTATCCCAAGCATCCTTAGCTATTCTGCAAGAGCGAATGTAAGGAATAATGGCACGTTTGATAGACAAAGCTATCAATGTGTGTGCTATAAATTTGAGCTATAGTAGGTGCAACAGAAACAGTAGCATGAATAGGAATCTGTAAAATATCACCATCTTTGACACCATCTCTATCAACTCCAACATCTGTATTTATAGTACCTGTATTCACAAGTGTAAGAGGACATCTCTCAACACCGTGCACAATATTCGATAGTTCTTTTGCAACCAATACATGATGCATCATATAAGCTCACAATGGGTAATTCATACCATCCAACTTATCCTCAACATCCAACATATGAAATACATCACTACTTTCAGACATGGCCACTGATTAAAATACCTTGATGCAAAAAAATAATTGTATCTAAAAAAGCTGAACAAAAGTACCCAAACAAGTTTTGATAGACCTGGAATAGACTTTGAGATGCTTATACTGACAAACTGAAACTAGTATATAGGTACCAAATTTCATGCAATTCTAAGGCTGTGACCAAAGGAGTGTCAATGATGCCCTAGATGAAGTCGTGGCCTTCTCTAATACGAATTATTGGAGTTAGACGTCTCTGGAAGCACGCAAATAGCATGAGGAAGAAGAAGAAGCTTGGAGCACAACACACAATACTGAATGTATTACCACCAGAATGTACAAAGATAAGTAACCCATTAGGGCTTGAGGTGTATATACAAGCCCGGGGAAAAACCTCCTAAAGAGGGAAAAAAGTGCCCCGGCGGTCCTAGTGTGTTTACACACATCATTACTTAAATATATCAACAAACTCTTGGGAGAAGTATTCCCCCCCTCCATCAGACCTCAGTCTCAGTCTTAAGCTTTTGACCTGTGACTCTCTCTACATATGCATGAAAATTCTTGAAAGCCCCAAACATTTCTAATCTTTCCTTAAAAACATACAAAGTTATCCATCTTGTAGCATCATCAATGAAAAGCACATAATACCTTGAGCCACTAATAGATCCTTCTTTTGTTGCTCCCCATATATATGTATGAATGAGCTCTAGTACTCCATCATGTTTGAATCCTTTCTTCTTAAATGGTAACCTGTGTGCTTTTCCCATCTAACATGCTTCACATTTATAAATCATATGTTGACTCTGCAGATTTGGTAATCCTAGTACACATCGATTTGCAACCATAGCTTTGATTCCTCTTTCATTGAAATGAACCAATCTCTTATTCTAGAGATCAAGTTCTATAATCACCCCTTCACCATGTGTGAGAAAAGTTTGACCAATGTTCCCTTGCACTCTTAAAGTAAAGATTCTACCTTCTTTCTTACCACAAATAACATGATTATATCCATTCTTTGAATCTTCAATAAATAATCCTTCATTTGTAAACCTGACTTGAAAAACTTTTTCAACTATCTGTCCCACACTAATCAAGTTCTTAGTTATTGTGGGAACATACAAAACATTAGTTAGAAAATCTGCTACACTCGCATTTCACTTTTCCAATTGAATGTACAATATTTTTTGTATTATCACATGTTTGAACGATACAACTAGCAATGCCTTTTTTCGATTCTGACATCAATTCTATGTTTGCTAACAAACGATTAGAACATCTAGAGTCAATGTAAAATACCTTTAGATCTTCTTTATCTGATGTGCTGATTGAATTCATCATCAATCATTTATGACTTTCATTTTGTGTGTCATTTGCATAATTGTAATAGGTGGTGTTGTAGGATTGATTTTGTTCCCAATGTCTTCCTCCACCTCTACCATAGCCTGCTCTTTGATTTTGTCTACTTCTCTAAGAATAACTTTGATATCTTCCACCTCTGCCTCTACTATTGTTATTCTAATTTTGATTTGATCCTTGCTATTTTTGCCAACACTCATGAGCCAAATGATTACTCAATCCATACATCCAGCAAGCCTTCTTATTGTTATTCTGATTACCTCTTCCTCTTCTGAAACCTCTTGCTCTTCCTCTACCAGTGCTTCTACCTCTTGCATAATAAACTTGAGAACTCGATTCCTCTTCATCCTTTGCTTTACCTTTGTATCCTTTCTTCTTTTTCTTCATGTACATTGCAAAACTTTGGCCTTTATCTCAATCTCCCTTCAAGTCGTGCTCAAATATGAGCATGAAATCAAGCAATTGATTCAAATTTGGAACATAATGATTCAAACAAAGTTCTATTGACAAGACAAAAGGTTTCCACCTTTCACCTCCTCTCAAACCTATAAGAAATTTAGCAATCAATCTGTGATCTTCAATATCTTCATCTATGGATCCAAGACTATCTGCTAGATCCTTCATCTTAGTGACATAATTGTTGGGAAATATGGATGGACACTCCAAGAAATGAGTAGGTACTGCCAAATCCTGCTTCGTACCATCCCCTTGTAGCTTCAAAGTTGAGTTATGGGCCCTCTTATCTTTCCAATGAAACTACACAAGTGCCTATGTACTTTGGAAATGATATGAGAAATGATTGAACCAAAACAAAGTACTTCCAAGTTGAAGGATTAATGAAAACCTTCTATTTTTGTTCACACACCTGCTGCTTGTTATCCTCAGTGCTTCTAGTACAGTAGGAACTAGATAAATTCCTTTTAGAGGTATCAAATTAGCTTAGTAAGCCAATGATTCCAAGCGGAATCACGTAAAATGATGCACTATACACATAGCAATCAATTTAGCAATTGAATCATTACCCCATATTTTTTAGGACCTCTGCAAAGTTTGACTAGTACGTACTTTGATGAGCTTTTATCCAAATCTGTTGAATGGATTATCTTCAACTCTTTTGCGCATGTAGAAAACTTGGAGTTGATTCCCAACTAAAACATGTATATGTGTGTATGCATGTGTATATACATATGTATGTATATATGTATTATGTGTGTATATATGTTATATGTATACATGTGTAAACACCATAAAATCCTAATCCTAAAGACCTAAAACTAAAACATGTATATGTGTGTATGTATGTGTGCATGTGATATGTATGTGAGTGTGTGTCTATATATATGTATATGTTTATATGTATTAAATGTGTATATATCTATATAGATATGTGCATGTGTAAAAAACCTAATCCTAAAGACTAGACCTACAACATGTATATGTGTGTATGCATGTGTATATATATATGTGTATGTATATATGTATTATGTGTGTATATGTGTATGAATGTGTAAGAACCCTAAAATCCTAATCCTAAAGACCTACACCTAAAAGATGTATATGTGTGTATGCATATGTATATATAAGTGTATGTGTATATGTATTATGTTTGTATATGTGTATGCATGTGTAAAAACCCTAAAAACCTAATCCTAAGATCTAGACCTAAAACATGTATATGTGTATGTATCTATGCATATGCATGTGTGTACGTATATGTTTGTGTGTGCATGTGTGTATGTATATGTATGTATGCATGCATGAATATGCATGAATAGGCATACCTGTATGTAATATGTATGTGAGTGTGTGTGTCTATATGTGTATGTGTATATGTGCATATATGTGAAAAGTATGTGTTTGAATATATGTGTATGTGTGTATATATATGTATCTCTCATATGTGTGTATGCATATGTGTATGTATGTGTGTATATGCATATACATACATATATATATATATATATATATATATATATATATATATATATATATATATATATATATATATATGCATACGTATATGTATGTGTGTATATATATGCACATGTATGTGTATGTTGTTGGAGTTTGAGGTCTACGAAAGCACACAAATAGCACAACGAGGAGGAAGAAGCTTGGAGCACAAAACAAAAACTGAATGTATTACCACTAGAATGTACAAAGATAAGTCACCCATTAGGGCAATAGGCATATATACAAGCTGAGGGGAAAAAACATCCAAAAGAGGGAAAAATTCCTAGTGTGTTCAAACACATCACTTCCTAAATATATCAACAAATCGGCCTTCAAACTTCTTCCTAGGTAGAGCCTTCGTGAAAAGGTCTACAATGTTCTCCTACATGGGTACATATGCCAAGATGATCTCTCCAATAGAGAACCTCTCCTGAACATAATGATAATGCACCTCAATGTGCTTAGTGCAAGAATGGAACACAATGTTCCTTGCAACCACCAATGCGCTCTGACTATTAGTGAAGATGGTGGTGGTAGAAGACTGACCAACACCCAAATCAGCCATAAGGCATCTGAGCCATACACAGTCAATAATTGTTGTGAAAGATGTCCTATACTCAACCCCACAACTAGAAGTGTCCATAGTACGATGCTTCTTGCTTAACCATGATATCTGTGAGCTACCAAGCATGAAGCAAAAGCCACTAGTGGACACGTGAGTGGCATAGCAACCAGTCCAATTAGAGTCAGAAAAAGCATGCAAATCTAGCAGTAGTGATCCCCCCTTGGGATAAAATAATCCAAGTAGCCAGGTACTACTCAAGTAGCCAAAGATATGCTTAACCACCTACCAATGCTTAACACCTACGCAATGCATAAATATGCTCATCTGTGAGACAAAAAGTTGAATATCTGGCCGAGTAATGCATAAGTAAATCAAGCACCCAAAAGCCTGCTGATAGAGAATAACATCAAATGCATCTCCACCATCATGAAGACTCAAATGTAAACATGTCTCCATAGGAGTAGTAATAGCTTTACAATCTTCAAGGCCAAAATGATGCAATAATGTGTGAATATATTTTCTTTGACAGAAAGCCATTCTACCATCAACTTGCATAAATTGAATGCCCAAATAACGATGCAAATGCCCTAAACCAGACATCTCAAATGAGGCATGTAGATTAGCCTTGAAATCAGCAATATGCTTCTCATGAGGACCAATGCGCAACATGTCATCAACATAAATAACAATGATCAGAAGCACATCATTAGCACACCTAACACATAAGGTTCTTTCAGATGGAGTGTTCTCAAACCCATGTGCAATCAGATATGCATGTATCTTTTCATACCAAGCACGTGGTGCTTGCTTTAAACCATATAATGCCTTCCTTAACCTCCACACCTAGTTTTCATGCCCTTTTTGTGCAAAGACACGGGGCTAAAAAGCTTACACTTCTTCATGCAAGTCACCATTCAGAAATGTTGTTTTAGGGTCCAACTCATGTATATTCCAACCATGATGAGCTCTAAGTGCACATATGCTATGAACAATAGTCATTCAACATTTAGGTGCAAAGGTTTCATCAAAATCAATGCCACTTTCCTACGAATAACCCTTTGCGACAAGCCTAGCCTTATACCTGTTAACTGTTCCATCAGGCTTACACTTCAGCTTGTTTAACCACTTTGTGCCAATGGCCTTCTTGCTAGGAGGCAAGTCACATAAAGACCACATACCATTTTTCATGATATCATCATACTCTAATTGTATAGCAGCCATCCAATTTTTATAATTTTGTGTTTCATCAAACAAAACAGACTCATTCTCATCACAAGACTAGAGGTAGCCATAACATAGCAATCTGATGCAAAAGATGCACTATGAGAGCCTGAATGGGTATAGTATGATAGAGATGTATCTAATTTGTTATCACATAAAGTTTGCACTAGCTATTTTGGCATAGTTTTTGCCTCCGTCATATCAGCTCTCTCATCAATAAGTGCATCATGTAAATCTTCATCAGAAATAGAATGATCTACATCATCATATGAAACCTCTAAAGATTAACAAATTGCCAAACCTCTAAAGGTTAACAAATTGCCTCATTAGGATCAGCACTAGACTGTACACCTGTAAAAAGAAGTATCAAAGTATCATACATGTCTTTGGGGCTAACAAATGTCTCCTTCGTATATGAAAGTAAAGGCTGAACAACATCTTCCACAAAAACAATATCATAGATAACTAAAATGCATTTAGTCTATGGATGACACAGGCAATATCATTTGCTTTCAGAACTCTATCCAATAAAAATACATTTTTTACTCCTTTATCATCCAATTTTGTGTGTTGCTGTTCAAGCACTCATGCATATGCCAGAGAACCAAAAAGACGTAGGTGAACAATAGATGGCTTATGGCCATGCCAAGCCTCATATGAAGTGATAGAATATAATAGGTTAGTGGAATACTTGTTAAGTACATATGTTGCACACATGATAACCTCAAGCTAGAAACTATGTAGTAAAGCCTGACTCTTAATCATAAACTGCATCATCTCTATGACTGACCTGTTCTTCCATTCAGTAACTCCATTCTGGTGAGGTGTATACGGTACTGTACATTGATGTTTTATTTCATGTTCAACTAGAAATGCATTAAATTCAGAAGATATATATTCCTCCCCTCGATCAGAACGAAGTGTGCCTATTTTACATAATGATAGATTTTCAACCAAAACCAAAAATTGTTTGAAGCACATAAACACTTTGGAATTTTCTTTGAGTGGATATACCCATGTATGCCTAGAAAAATCATCAATGAAAGTTACAAAGTAAAGATAGTCTCCAAAAGAGGGTGTCTGCATAGGATCACAAACATCACTGTGAACAAGCTGCAATTTTTTAGTAGCTTGAACTGAACCATCTTTTGGAAAGGAGGAACACTGCATTTTGCCCAAAATATAGCCTTCATAAACATGTTTTTGGGGTTCCTCAAGTTTGGGAAAAGATGATACCATTTCATATTTCTACAGGCGTAGCAAACTAGCAAAGTTCAGATGACCAAAGCGTGCATACCAAAGCTTTTCATGTGATATAACCTGAGAACCATGTATTGCATATGCTAAATCAATCATACATTTTTCATAGTCCATGAGCTTATAGAGCCCATGACATAAAATGCCTGAAGCAATAATCACGTCGCTATCTGATAGATCATGAATTGTACATTTATCATCAATAAATTTCACAACCAAGCCAATCTTGGCTAATTCAGAAATCAATAATAGATTCTTCTTGATTTGTGGCACAAATAAAGCATCCGACAATGTAAAAGAACTACCATCAGCAGTAGTCAAAATGCTCTTATCAAATCCCATGAGAGGATAAGAGGAGTTTTTGGTGCATGTGATCGTATCCCTTGTAGGGGCAGGCTCAAGTGAAGTGAAGAAATTATGCTAGGAGGTAATATGTTTGGTCTTCCCACTATCAAAATACCAAACATTTGAGTCTACTATAGATATACACTACTCATGAGAAGATGGATCAAAACTATAAATAGTAATAAACGCCTAGTCTTCATTCTCCACAAGATTTGTAGACTCCGTTTTGAGTGTAGAGGCCTCTACAACAACCATTCCAACCTTTTTTTTCTTTGCCTCTTTTGCAACCATTTTTAGATAGTTCTTTATGATATGATCGTTTTCTTTATAGTATTTATAAAAGAATTTTTTCTTTTCTAATTTCTTCTCATCTTTGTCTTTCTTCTTCAAATGTGCAGTATTTGCAGATTTTTGCTTACTAGTAGATGAGCTCCATTTATCTTGGCCCTTCTAACTAGATAAGAAAGCTTGATCTGCAATACGCATAATGGACCTATTCTGCCTAGACTGATCTTCTTGCAACATAACAAAGACTAAATCCTCGAATATCATGGCATTTGGATCCTCTTTCATCATCAAACAAAGAGTAGAAGAAAAACTTTGATATGAATCAAGAACCCCATTCAGAACGGTTTGCACAAGTGAGCTATCTGGTATAACTTCATCAATAGAAATCAATTGTTCCTTCAAGTATTTGATCTTTTTCAAAAAATTCTCCATAGAATCACCTTCATTCATATGCGCACTCTCGAACTGTTTTCTAAGGTAAGCAATACGAGCCTCATTCCTAGCTTGGTACAATCTGGTAAGTGTATCCCAAGCATCCTTAGCTATTCTGTAAGAGCAAATATGAGGAATAATAGCACATTCAACACACACAACTATCAATGCATGTGTTTGAGCATCTTTGCCATCCCAACAAATTTGCTCTACAGTAGGTGCTGCAGAAATTGTAGCACAAATAGGAATTTGCAAAATATCACCATCTTTAACACCATCTTCACCAGCTTTAGTTCGTATATTTGTAGGTGACATAGGATGTTTTTCAACACCCTGCACAATGTTCCACATAAAATATCAGGGGAGCACTAGATTGTGCTCTCTGACTACACTACATAAGATTTCGGAAATACACTTCTAATTACAAGAGCACCTACGTAGGAAAAATGATACGAGAAGACGTAGCTAATACAAGACATCCCACAATCCGGGATCGATAGGTATGGAAAAATTAGACTAGAGATGATACAGGAGATCCCATAACCCAGGATCGTAGGTATGGAACAAGATATTTGGATTACAAGAAATCCCCTTTAGGGATATAAACTTGATACAAGAAATAACTAGAAAGGATCTCGTACTATGAGATTACAAGAGGACAAGACAGGATGTCCAAGTACTAGACTAGACATGACTAGAACAAGAAACAAGACATGAACTAGAACTGAAACTTGGAGAGTACTTACTTGGTGGTCACGACTCCTTGAGCTCCCAAGACTTGTATCCACAAAACTGATTATGAATGTGGCCAACCCCTCCTTATATAGATTTTCAAGGAGGGTTCCCAAGGCGGTTGCGGCTTTATGATATCATCATGATGTCATCGACTTGAAACAAGACCTCTAGGTGTCAGAATTCAGCAAATGTACAGTCAATCTTGGGGTTTTGGCACGTTTCGGATGTAATGGTAGCATTAGTTTCTCGAAAATCTAAGCCAATTTGAGATATATAAAGTCAGATGGAATCTGAGTTTTAGAGTGGTTTCCTTTGTGTCCATGACATCACTGGTACTAGAACATGATGATGATCGATATCCATGATGAAACTGGAAAGGGTTTGTAGTATATCTAGGTGCAAAATCAAGGCCATGATTCTCATGATGGATAGTACTCCTCTTTTGATTTTTATGATGATACTTCTGATATGGGATGGTGATTATAGAAGTCCTAATTCCAACTTGCTTCTTCTTCTTAGGACATTCGAATACCATATGATCATGATCTTCACAATAAAAATATAATTCATTGTCTTTTCGATGTTTTCTTTCCTTTGGTGTAAGTTGTATGACCCTAATGTTATCCAACTGTATGGGTTCTGGTTGAGATTCTTCCAACATATGTTGTTGAGGAATTGAGGTAAACTTGTATTCTTGATCATGAACAGAAATCTTCTTCTCTTACTTTCTCTCAAACAACCTATTGTCACACTCAATTACCTGATTCATGAATTCATTCAAAGTATTTACCTTGGGCATGGTTAACATGAGGTCCTTGTTCTCCAAAATCTAAGCCAATCATGAGATATGTAAAGTCACATGGAATCTGAGTCTTAGGATGGTTTCCTTTGTGTCCATGATACCACAGTCCTTTTATGACCAATACATGACACATCATATAAGCCCATAATGGGTAATTTGTATCATCCAACTTATCCTCAACAGCCAGCATACGAAGTACATGACTCCTTTCAGCCATGGCCACTCATCAAAATATCATGATGTAGAAAAATGACTGCATCTGAAAAAGTTGAATAGAACTATCTTGACAAGGCATGCTAAACATGTAGCAGACTTGTACTTATACTGGCGAACCAAAAAAAAAGAAAATAATTAATATATATATATATATATATATATATATATATATATATATATATATATGATATAAAATGATAAAATAGCCTGCACAAGCGCTATAATAGTGCATACAAAGGCTAAGACAAGCTCAGATCGCCATTTTGGCACCATAAACGGAAGCCATTTTGATCTCGTAATCACCCTAAGCATGGATACCTAATTTCATGTGATTCTAAGACTTCAATTAGAGGGGTATCGATGACACCCTAGATGAAGCGATGACCTACTCTAATACCAATTGTTGGAGGTCGAGGTCTACAGAAGCATGCAAACACAAGTAAGAGGAAGAAGCTAGGAGCAAAGCACAATATTGAATGTATTACCACTAGAATGTACAAAGATAAGTACCTATTAGGAAAATAGATGTATATGCAAGCCGAGGAAAAAGAACCTCCTAAAGAGAAAAAAAGTACCTAGCATTCCTAGTGTGTTCACACGCATCACTACCTAAATATATCAATATATACATATGTGTATGCGTATGTATATGTTTATATGCATATGCATATATGTATATATATATATATATATATATATGTGTGTGTGTGTATGTATATGCATGCATATACATGAGTATATATGTATGTATGTATCTCTATCTCTCTCTCTCTTTATATATATATATCTCTCTCTCTTTATCTCTCTCTCTTTCTCTCTCTTTTTTATCTCTCTCTCTCTCTCTCGCTTGCTCTCTTTCTCTCTCTCTCTCTCTCTTTTATCTCTCTCTTTCTCTCTCTCTATCTCTATTTCTAATAAAGAACAAAACAATCACTTACATCTATGTGTGTATGTATCTTTATCTCTCTCTCTCTCTCTTTCTCTCTCTCTTTCATCTCTCTATCTCTCTCTTTATCTCTCTCTATCTCTATTTCTAATAAAGAATTAAAAAATTACTTACATTTATGTGTGTGGATGTATTTCTCTCTCTCTTTCTCTCTATCTCTATTTCATCTCTCTCTATTTCTCTGTCTCTCTCTATCTCTATTTCTATTAGAGAACAGAACAATCACTTACATCAATGTAATTCTTCGAATGGCTATCCTCAAAGCCCAATCAACATTGTCTCTCATCAAATTTCAAATAACAGATATCAAAAAGCTCATGCAAAACAAAAGAAAGGAGAAATTAGAAAAGAGAGAACATAGAGAAGAGAAAGGATGAAAGAGTAGATGCATCACTTACCAAGATGTATTAGTGAGAGAGAGAGACAGAGAGATCTATGTATAGAGTGAGAGAGATGTATGTATGTGTGTGCACAAGACGATCACAGAGCTAGGGACGAGTTCAATGTACACACACTCACAAACTTGATAGAATCATAATGTTATAGGTAGTTCAAAGCAAAATCGAGTGTCGACTTTTTGCTTTCAGGTTATTAAAACATGCTATCATTGTAAGCGTCGATATAGGCACGGGTATGAGCATCGGTATTTCTAGGAATATACCGATGCTTAAACTCACCCCTATATCGACTCGTACATCAACATATATATCGATGCTTATACTGATGATATTATTCTGACACCTATAATGGCAAAAAAATTTCAACGGCTATACCGACAATCAAGTGATCATTGATATGATTAATATGGTTCTTCCAAGCATTTCCAATGGATAAAAGTGACATTGATGTGTGAAATATGCCTAGCATCAATACGCCCCTCATATGTTGTAGTATCATGCTCTTTTTGCTGAAAATCAAAGGGCTAAGATACATACACTTCTTCATATAAGTCATCATTCGAAATATAATTTTAATGCTTAAGTGACATATGTTCTAACCATAATGAGATGCAAGTGCATATATGCTACAAACCGTGATCATTTGACAAGTGGATGCAAAGATTTTATCAAAATCAATGCCTTTCTCTTCAGCATAGCCTCTTGCAACAAACCTGTCCATCTAATGATCAACCACCATCGAAGTGACTATTGAGATCATAAAAGCCATGTGCTCTAAGAACATAGCGAATTTCATGGGTACGTCCAAAGCTTACACGGGACTGTACATAAAAAATCCCAGCTTTACTATGTCATTCACAAAGATGGCAAGGAGAAAAATAGGAAGAGCATTAAAAAAGCATGTCCCCTTTTACATGCACGATGCAACGTGAAAACTGGATGGGACGTATCTGAGTTCAGCCTTAAGTGACTCTGTTCCTTTACATCACGATGCCGAAGATGGAAGCTGTATGAACTATATACATCGACAAGGCACTCTCATCGATTTCACCGTCGGATATGCAGACTAATGGACGGTGGACACCTATCTCCTGAGGCTCTTCCGCTGATTCGGAAGCCACCAACGTCATGATGAATTGCAGCAGCAGTGCACGTCATTCTCTTCTCTCTCTCTCCCCGCGTTGATGTGTGTCGCTGATGCCGCACATATTCGGAAGCCACAGAGATCGCAAAGCTTGCATGAATATAGAGTCTCTCTCTCTCTTTGTCTTTCTCTCTCTCTGTGTCCGTGCTCTGATGATATCATTGACAGACGGTGCGTAAGGAGGGAAGCCCCAAGGACAATAGAATCGCAGGAATATGTACCTAAGATCTCTCTCTCTCCCGTACTCTGAATCTCTGATGTTCTGCGAGGCTGCACTTGATTTGGGTCCCTTCATCCGTCACTTCAGAACAAATGTTACCGTCTCGCGTTCATCCATATTGCACAACGGTTAAAACGCTCAAATGTCAGCCAAAAGAGGTCTGTTTGAGTTCGAGCTTTGTTTCTTTCCAAGGGAATGGATGACTTTTATTGAAGAAAGTTGCACAGCAAGAGTTTTCTATCTCAAATCTGTTCTCTTTGGCATTGCCTTACACTTCAGATGTTTTCTTTCTCTCTCGAAGCAACACGAAAAATTTTAAATTAATGAAAGGATGTTGGATCGAGTGCAACGGGAAAGTACACAGATCTCAAAGAAAAGAGACTGAGGTAGAAGTTGAAAGAACTACAGGAAAAGAGACTAAGGTACGAATGGTTTGATGGAGAAGTACATTATGTATCTCTTGTTGGAATGAAGAGGCTGGAGGATATCTTTCCATTTATTCTGGTTAGCATGTCTAAGAGCATCAGACATAGGGGTATCAATAGGTAGAACTTCATTAATCATTTGGAGACTCTTAGGCCATCAGAAGGCATTTTTGTATAGGTTATATTTCTTTTCGGAGAAGGGTCCTAATGGAGTCGGCAGATTGACTTATAACCTTTCATCGTAGTAATAGACCGATTCTCTCTTAGTGTAAAGAGAGAGATAGGTGTTGGATCTATCAAACTATCGATCTCTCGCACTGCAGGAGACATTTTTCCAACTATATGCTGAGTCTTGACTATTGTGTTCTCTTCCATTCTCTCCATTTATGATTGGTCTGGTAGATGTAAGTGCTAGAGTAATCAGATTCCGCACCGAATTATGTAAAGTGTTTGTCTGAGAAGTTAGAAGTACTCCATGTTTGTGCCTAAGTCATTTTCGATGGAAATCATCTAGTACGATAGATATTTGTATCCGCTTGATGGAAGTTATTCTCTGATTTGAGTGAATAGTAGATGGGTTAAGGAAATCAAGAAGTTGGAAAAACACAGGGATCTAGTCCATACTAGATTTTGCCACCCAAGAGCTTGCCAAACTTGTTCCTTCCCTTAACTAAACTGGATAGAGATCAACATTGGCAATCCCACTCAAGAGTGGTTGTTATAGCCTACATGCTAGTAAATCAAATTGGCGAATCCTACCCAAAGTATAAAAGTGACAAGCATCCCGTTTGAGTAAACAATACTTTGGGAACATCCTAGTGTAAAACAGGCAAAGTTACAACATTCGATGAGAAGATTGTAATGAGTCGTAGCATCCTCCCAACACCATTCTTGGTTTTTGATCTCCATGATATACGAGAAATTTCTTCGGTGTTTCACAGTGAAACTTTGGTGATCGATTGTGCTTTCATGTCTAATTGAGCACTCGATAGTCGGGAGGTTTTGGTTGGGAATGAAAAGATGCAGAATAGTCAATATTTGCAAATCAGATGTCCACCAGAAGTTGTAGTAGATATTACCAAAATGTTAGAAGACCTATTGTTGAAAGCGATTAGTACTAGAGAAGGGTGAAGAATGCCTATAAAGCGAGGAATTGCAACTAACTTCTTGAGATTTTGGAGTAGTTGAAAAGCACCTCAGATAGAAAAGTTAGAATCCCTTCAACAAGTAAAGTTTGAAATTCTAGGAAGGCTAGCATGACATATTGGTCAACCATCACCTAGGAGTTTCGATTCTGAAGACATTGTGGATGCACTGGAATATTTCAGCCCCAGATTCATGGTAGATCCACAAGGTGGAGAAAGGAGGTAGCATCTAGTTAGAGTAACTTATGCTAAATTGAGTAGATTTCTAGGTGACATCCTAGATGCTCATATCCGCAACTACACTGTATTAGGTAACCCAAATGATTATGAGTATAAAGATAAACCACCAGAAGAATAATCCCATAGTCATGCATGGGATATTTAATCAAAAGATCCTATCACTTTACCCTTGGGATAGTTGTTAATCCTAGTACCTAGCATTCAATAGTAATTTCAGCAATAAGTTAGCATGGACCAAATCTTGTCACCTTCCATAGTTACTGTACATCTGAAACCAAACACGCTTGTTGATCGTGTGGCCCCATTGATTACAAACTAGTATAAAAATCATAAAATTATGAAGGTTCTAAAAGCTGACAACTCTAGAGTCGACATTGCTACTGCAGTGTTGTGCAAGAAATTAGGATGAAACCACATTGAGGTGGTGAAATTCTTTGTTCAAATGGTTGAACAATCTAGGGTACACTCTCTTGGATAAATTTGTAATATTCAAATCACTCTCCAAGGTATTGTTTTCCATATGAATTTTATCGTTCTAGACCTTCTAGAGTCTAGTTTGGATTACAATTTACTATTCAACCGATCCTCGTTGAAACAAGCCAAAGTGCTCCAAGATTGGTCATTTGATGAGCTCATTTTTAAATGCAATCACCAAAAATATACTATTTCTCCCGATGAATTTAAACCCTGTGAGATACACACTAGATCTTATGTGAGTGAACCTATCCATATGTTAGAGGGACTCTCTGATGATGAGAAAACAACATTCCTCTCCACTAACAAAGATCTACTCTCTTTAGGAACTATGGATTTCCAACATGTACTAGATCATTGGTCTTTGATATCTTGTACAGTCCAACCCAGTTCAGTTGAGACCGAAACATGTCCTGAGAATGTGGTGAATCTAATAGAGTTACATTATCACATGAGCCATGGTATTGATAAAATTCTTGGCCAACAATCATATGTCTCGGTTGACCAATTGATCACCTGTCACTTGAGTGATGACATGAATCCCTGGCTAGTAAAAACTAAAGCTGATTTGAATGAGCCTTTTAAACGTGATTTCCTCTGATTATTAACTAAAGTTATCGATGTGTTTGCATGGGATTACAAGGATATGAAGGGGCTAAATCCTCAAATTCACCCACATCGAGTTGTATTAAACCTGGACTTCTATTCTATTAAGCAACAAGGTTGTACGATGAATCCTTACTCTACCAAACATGTAAAGGGAGAACTTGATCATGTACTATGTGTTGGGCTCATTGTCCCTATCAAACATGCCAAATGGATCTCCCCCATAGTAATTGTATCTAAGAAAAATAAACAACTACGAACCTACGTGGATTACGGGAATCTTAATGTAGCCACTATTCGTCATCCTTTCCCCTTACCTTTTTTGGATAGTATGCTTGATGATGTAGCAGGCCATGAAATATATTCCTTTTTTATGGGTATAGTGATTATAACGAAGTTTTCATGGCTGAAAAAATTAACATTCCTAAAACTACTTTCATTATGAATTGGGTAGTCTATGCTTGCATAGTTACGTGGTTCGGTTTTCTAATGTGCTTCCAACGCTATATGTAGGACATCTTTTCTCCCTATTTGACCAATTTTATGAGGGTGTTTCGTGATGCATTTTCAATTTTCGATGCTTTATTGCATCATTTGTAGCATCTCCTCCTCTATTTTCTAAAATGCAAAGTATATGGGCTTTCTGTTAACCTTGTCAAAACCATTTTTGTTGTGAGTTGTGGTAAATTGCTGGGTCATATTATTTCTAGCCAAGGAATTCAAGCTGACTCGGATAAGGTGCACGCTATACTTCAAGCCGCACCACCAAAATTATCGATGGAAGTTCTCCACTATCTAGGACAGATCCATTGGCACGATCGTCATCTCCGTTGGCTTGCACATCCAACTATCCCACTCAACCATTTGACGACATCCTCATGGTTTTCAATGGACTAATGAGTGTAGTACTAGTTTTCTTTGTCTTAAGTAGATACTTACAAAGGCTCCTATTCTTTAGGCTCCTCAATGAGACTTATCGTGCCATGTATTTGTTGATGCATCTCATATCACTATTGGAAGTTCCTTAATGTAACTCCATGAAAAATGGCATTGTCTAGTATACTATGCTAACATATGTCAGGACCCTATAGAACGAAATTATTTTTTAACAGAATGGGAGAGTTAGGCCTTATTTATTCCATTAAAAATTTTGAGATTATCATCTTGGCCATAAATTTACATTCCACATGTAACTCCATGAAAAATGGCATCGTCTAGTATACTATGCTAGCAGACGTCAGGACCCTACATAACCAAATTATTTTTAATACTTTAAACTTCTTAGACAAAAACTTTACACAGTCAGTGCAGAATTTGATTACACTAGCACTTACATCTACAACCACAATCATAAATGGAAAGAACAGAAGGGAACATAATACCCATGGCATTATCGATAGGAGCAATAGGGTTAGTGGTAGGAGAGAGGAAATGGGGGAGGTTTGGACAGCACCACTAGGAGAATGGAAAGAAGTGGTAGAAGAGGTGACACGAGAGGCTTGAGGAGAAGCAACAAATGGTTCTCCAGTAGGTCTAGAACCAACAATATGAAAGTTAGAGAAAGAAGAGCTTTGGACTTGATGGGGTCTTTTTGCACATCAAAAGATGAGGTTTACACTCTCATCTTCATGGCCAGTGGGTGAGGATCAAGGAGCGAGCGAATGCAGGATTAGAAGAACATGGATATCTATGGGGAAGTCAGTAGGATAGAATATGGAAAGAAGATAGGGAAGGTGCATTTTTGAGAGATAACCACACCACTATATGCATTTGCTTGATGATTGAGATTTATTCTCTTTCATCCTAAATCCCTAAGAATTTGTAAGTCTAGGTACATAGTAGTCCAAGACACTTTGATCTCTATGAATTCGCTTCAGTATCTCTCACCAATGTGATCCAGTATCTTATTCCAAAACTCTAATTATGATAGATTTTGAGTACCATAATTGAACAATCTTATGTATCTAGTGCCTTGGAGTTCAAAGCTGACCAAACTACTTAATTTTTGCCTTTGAATACAATTTTGGAACCTTGGGATGGATCCTCTACATAGGCGTCATGCTTTGTGAACCTCACCTATGAACCTTTCTCCAGAACTTTCCTTACATGTATCAAGTTCTTAGTAATGCTAGGTACATAGAGAACTCTACTCAACATATTCATATTATCATTGAAAGTCTTTACATTTCCAATCTTCTGTAGAGGGTGCTTTGTGTCATGTCCTATTTGAATCTCATGCTTATTCTTTGAATCTTTAAAATCTCAAAGCAGAACTACCACCTCTCCCTCTTCCTCTTGAGCTTCTACCTCTAGCTACAAAGTTAGTTTGGAAGGTACTTCCTTCATCATCTGATTTTTTTAACCTTTTCCTCTGGCATCTTTACCTTTACCCTTATCTCTATAAAGGGCACATGATTGATTACCTTTTTGATTCTCATCATTCTACATAAATATACAATAAGTTATCTACACTACCTTGGAACATGAGTCTCAAAAGTTTATGTCAAAAGGGATAACTTTGGAATAGTGCACATATAGGGAAAACCTTCTATTTATGGAAGAAGGCACTCAAAAACTCATTTAGAGTTCATAGTTTATTAGGATTTGAACAAAATCCATTCTCATAACTCTAAATCAAAGTAATTAGTGAGATAACACAACTTATTTCCTAAATTTATAGTGACTACATCCAAGATTCCACAAAGATGAAGATGCATAAACATGGTCACATAGATATGGTCATATCTCACTATACTCAACTCCAATGACTACAGAAACTTGTAGGCACACTTACAAGAGCTCTAAATTCATGCTCGAGTTGATAAAGAAAACAATGCGATAAAGAAAACAATGCGATCATGTAAACACTTCAAAGATGCAGAGAACTTGATAGATTCAAAGATGTGCACTACAATAGTGAAGACTGACAAGAGTATGATCAAAGTTGAAGTATGTGTATTGATATGAGATATGTAATACATGAAGAGGTTGGTGGACTCCAAGAGCATTGAAAAAAAGTAAAATTGACACTCCAATGAGTTTATATGAATCATGATATCCCATGACCAAGTAGATAGTGTATATGTACATTTATTCAAAAGTGATAGCTAGATCTACCTATTATTATTCCATGCTTTTAAGAGTTCCATTTGAATTTTAAGTTCAAATAAGGTCAAGGATCTAGTTTTCAATACATCCACAAGATTCTCTCTTGAATTACGATTTTTACTTTTGGGAAGAATAACATCCAGTTTTAAGCTTAGGAATACTCATATAATGCATGTGTATACTCAAGGCTCAATGAAATCCAATACTCATAGCCAAGAACTTAGCTTTCCATATGCACCAACAATGCTTGATGATATTTTTGGATTTACCATATCAAATATATACACATAAACCACGTTGTAGAGTAACCCAAATGATCACATACATTTAGTAAGAACCAAGCATTTCCAAAGTACATCAAAGGACCTACCTAAACAGATCCGAAGGTAGGCTAAGCCATAACGCACTAGTTTAAGCAAACTAGCTCGTAATTTGATCATATTTCTTAGTCCACTTGACCAAAAATTTCCTAAAAAGTCCACATAACCTAAATTCATACTTGTATAGGCGGAGCTTTATGGATATATGGAGGACTCGTCATCTAGCACTCATAACCAACTAAAACCATTACGAAAAGCAAATTCCAAACCCTATAAGCAACCAAACCTTAATAGCTTATGTGATTACTCAACTTGTAATAGTTTTACATACTTAAATAAATATTACAAACATTGTAATTTAAATTACCAACATTTAGTGATGCTTATATGAACTTCAGACTTATAATCAAGTGAATGAACATTTGTAGGATAAGAAAAGAGCCACGAATTGTGACTAAGAATACATTGATGATATAGAGATACTTTTCGGAAAGACAAGAAGAAACGTACATAGAGTACAAGAAGAAGAAACAAAAGAAGAAGTTTCAAAATTTTCTTAGTAGAGAAACTAGCAAGTTACCCAAAGCCCCAAAATATTCAAAGTGAAAATACTAATCTATAGAGAGAAAGAACTATTTTGCATGTTTTGTAGACATTACTCAAAGATTGAACTTCAGACTTAGATAAGCACAATCATAATATATTAGCTATCCAATGACTCAAAGATTACATAAGATGGATTCCTAAGGAAGGAAAAACAATATTTACAACTTAGGAGTAGAGATTTCCACCACTACCTACACACACTTAGAGATATGAATAGTCAAAACCTTCAAAAGATTAAGCAAAGGACTTTCTTGCTAACACTCTAGTGCACTCAAGGGGATTTATTCAAGCTAAAATAAACATGGAATTACTCAATTGGAAACAAAATGTCAAATGATTGTAGCTCTCAGAGTAATAAAAAAATGATGAAAAAATTGGTATCATCACGATAGACTTATCAAGTTACCTATACAAATTTAAAGATGAGCAAAAGAGCAAGTATACATAGAGAACTCACTCATTGAAGTTGACTGAAAATAAGAATATGAACCTACAGTAGCAGATAAGAACAACTTGAAAATCAATCTGTATTGGACATATTGTACATGATATGAATGGACATGAAGGTTCAGAAGGAGGAGCACAAAGTGTGTTTCACTTGTGGCTTGGTGCTTGATCAAAATCGCTCCAAAATGTAGCTCTAAGTGCCGCTGTAATCTACGACTATACATATGTGTTTTTTATACATACATTTGAATTCAAATCTTGGACGTATTGTACCTAAAAATGCCCCTGAAGTTGAGGAATCATCTAGCTAATCAATCACTCCTAACTCAGCTTGTAATTTGTGCCTAACATGGCCACGAGTTTCTTCAAAGACTTTTACTTTTCAAGGTATTAACTTTTCAAGAATTACAAGAGCATGTTTCTATGACTCTCTCATTGAGAGTGTGCATAAGTAATGTTTACATTTATGTATAATCAAGCACAAGGCTTGAATGAAATACACCAACATATATCCCCCTTCCCATTCCTCTTTTTGATTAGGAATGACCTCCTTGCTCTCTTCTTTGCTCTTGACCTTGACCTCTTCGTTATCTTCCTTCTTCCATTGGCCCTTGGTTTTTTCTTTCTCCTCTTCCTCTATATCTCCCACTTCCTTTTTATGATGAAGAATGACCTTATTGCTATTGTCTTCGGTCTTGACCTTTGCCTCTTCCTTGTGTTTTTTTCCCCTACTTTGACCTCTTCCTTTGCCGCTTCCTTTACCAATATAAAACACTTGTGCCTCTTTGCCCCTTGATTTTGTTCCTCCAATTTTCATCTCCTCTATGAACATCAAGGCCACAAGTTGCTCAAGATCTAATAGATTTTCTATTACACAAATGGAAGTGGTGAATGCTTTACAAGTTTTTAATATCCCTTAATCCATTGATGATACAAATTACTTGGTCATCATCATGAATAAGAAAGCCAATGGAACCTTATGCATCATTAAATTCCTTTACGTTCAAAATGAAATATTTAATGTTGTTGCTTTGTGACTTCCTTAAGTTGTTGAGCTCCTTCTTCAATTGTATCTTCCTAGCTTTTATGGATGTAGATTAAAGTTGTTGTAAGGTCTCCCATGGCTTCATTCATGTATGCTTATCATGCATGTGTCCAATCATTTGAGTCCTAATGTGTTATGAGAGAATGAAGACCACTCTCTTGTCACTTTCATTCCAGTCTCTAAATGCCCTCAATTGATAACTAATGGGGTTATCCCCTAATATAGGCCTTCAATCTAATCCACTTATCAATCCTCACAAGCCTTTGCCCATAAGGAAGCTTGACAACCTCAACTTTGATGTTTGATAGTTGTTTTTGTCAATCTTTTCCATTTGTGTGTTAAACGCAACCATACTGAACTACTTTAGGATGCTCTCTAGATGACGTTGGAAGTGATATGAGTGATGTAAGTCTCTAGAATTTAACTTTGGACTTCAAGAAGTTCAAAAAAATGATTTAGGCTTTTCATGTCTTCAAAAATAGCTCCCTCTTGATGGTTGAACTTGAGAAAAGTTGAGATATAGGTTCCTTTTTGCTCTGACAGCTCCAAAAGCTCCTTTTCCTTCCCTTAGACCCTTAGTGATGGTCTTGATGCTTTGATACCATTAATGGTGGATGTATCTCAACCCTATGTAACGAAAAAGAGTGAATGACCTCCAAAGATAGAGTTTTATGCACCCCTGTAACTCAAAATGCCTCTTGGTTGCCTACACTAAGGGAAACATTCTTTGTAATATAGGCTAGTTTATTATATATAGGAGCTAGTCACACAGTGACCACACTTCACTCTAAGAAGCTTTTTTTTTTTTTAACTAAACCAAGAATGAAATTTAAACTTGACCCAACTTTAGTAAATGATAACGTCTACCCAATGACACTAAAATCATAGCAAATGGATAAGTAATAGCGGTTCACTCCATGCCCTACTTACTAGTTTAAGACCATACAAAATAGTCCGAGAGAGAGAGAGATGCGTATACACATTCTTGCGATTCCTCTTGTCCTTTTTTTTAATAAAAGGAAGTTCGACATTGGCCTATTCTCTCGGGCTTTAATTAAAATAAAGAAGAAAAGTTACAAGTGAATAGGACTAGTGCCCTTGGGACCCCCTAATTCCTCAATGCAGGGGAGGATAACGGCAAGCTAGAGGGCATTACAAATGAGGCGAACAAATCTATCGTCTCCCTCATGTGGGACCCATTTGGGTTTCAACTTGTTATTTTCGAGGAGATAAATATAGTGATGTTTAAATGGTGGAGATCTCTTATCTCAGGAGATTCTTTTACCTAGAAGAAACAAGGATTTTTTAATTGACCATTCCTTTGGAATTTGTCCAAAATTGACAGCACATCCTTCCCTTCAAATCTTCCAAAGAGTCTCGCCCCTGATGGCATTCCACAGCCTCAATAAGTAGCCAACTGCCTCGCCCAACAGTGCCTGTTGCCAATTGATTTGGTTCCTGAGTCTCAATATCTGCGTCACATGGTGCCAAATAACGCGGGACTTGGGGCAATCGAAGAAAAGATGAGCTAAATCTTCGATGCAAGGATGGCAACGCTTGCACCATGGAGGCACACCACAGATTTTGTTAGCCCTTGCATTGGACCAGATATCCTTATGCAAGATTTTCCACATGAGAACCGAGTTTTTGATCTCAATTAGGGGGTGCCAAATAGATATGAACTTTAGTTCCCATCGAAGTTTGGTCCAAGAAAGGTGTTACACTTATGTGTTCCTCGAGTAGCTTTGATGTGAACCTTTTCCCTATACATGGGCACTTTTTACTCTAGTGCTGGCTAGAGGTTTTTTCCCCATGTTACCACATACTTGATACTCTCATATGTGGTGGTACTTTGTACTTAGGGATATTATTCAGCTCTTACTTCCGTTCAGTTCATCCATCAATAGAGAGAGCTATTCTAGCCATCCCCTTCTCCGTGTGTCTTGCTGCGTTTGTGCTCTTTGTGTGTGCTTCTCGTATGTCTCTCGCACTTCTACACACACCCAACAGTGGTATCAGAGCAGGTTCAGCTCCTTCTCAAGTTTTGGTTTTTTGCGTCGCGGCACGCGTGCACTTTAACAGTGCAAATCGACTTCGGAGCATAAAACTGTGAATTTCAGCAGGCCGGAAACATTTCCACTAGGTGCGTTGGGGTTTTACCCCAATTTCAAAGCCATTCGTGCAGTCAGAATTGCCATCAGAGTGACGTTTGTGAGCTGAAATTTCAGCACTCATTTCAGCTTTCGTCGAAGTGAAGATTTTATCACATTCTTGTTCCTTAGTGAAATGGCGGGCAGCAATGACTTGTTTGGCATGCTTCAAGCTGAAGATAAGCTTGATGGGACCAACTATCCGATGTGGTCTTACATGATGAAGCTTGTTCTTGTTGCAAAACAACTGCTAGAATAAACCAATCACAAATTGGTGATTACAAAGAGTTTGAAGCAAGCTCATGATCAGATGGAAATTCTTGTAATATGAGTAGAGATAATCCTTAGGATGATAAGGAGTAATGTAATAGATGCAGGATAAGTCTAGAACCATATGTATATAAGTCAATGATGTAAAGAAATACAAGACGAGAATCATTAGAAGACAAGTGTTTTAGAGATAGATGTGAAGAGAGTCATCTTAAGAAAATAGCGACGAGTATTTCGTAGATTTCTCTCAGTCTGATCATGTGGATCAAAATCCTTTTATACAAATCTAATGTGGAAGCTAATGAAGCTATGTTCAGAGTTTTATGATCTAATTCCTTTCCTACTGTGAGAATGATCAATAGGAACATTTGTATGTAAAATCTGCAGATAGACTTCTCAGAGTCGCGCACTTTTCCGTGTCAATGTTTTTCTTAGATCTCAGTGCATAGTGTAAATTTTTTAATGAGTGAGCATTCAAAATCTAAGTTATAAGGTAAGGAAGCTATGGTTAAAAGCATTTAGCAAAATGGGATCTGTGCTGTGAGAAATCAACTTAAGAAGTTGACCATGTCAAAGTCACCATTTCTAAGACAGTTTTTGACATACCTTTGATCTTAACGATCAAATTAAAGTTTTAATGATTGTTTTGAAGAACTAATGGTTGATATGATTGCGCAAAGGTAGTGTTGAGATTTGTGCATCATTGGTTTGAAGAAATCTGAAGATATGTGCAGGTATTGAAGTCAATTTCTGAAGCAGACTTTCTGAAGAAGGAATTTCTTCATTCAGAGAAGTGCTAGTGAAAGTTTTGATAAATGAAGACAATATTTGTGTAAAGTTTGATCCATAATTGATATAGAAGTGTCCTTAGATCAATATAGATCAAACCTTTGGAGATTAAGAAGTCTCCAATAGTGGTATCAGAGCTAAAGGTGCAATACAAGTGAAGTAAAGGCATTGGAAGTCCCGACTGCTGCAGATATTGAAGTTCCTTCTATTTGAAGGTGGACAAGGACAAATTCTTGCAGATAACTTGCAGAAGTACAAAGTACGAGTTCAAAGGATCAAAAAAGGATTGAAGCTTCATATCAAAGGTACACTTTATTATCATAAATCATAGTAATTGCAGACACAGAAGATCAAAGATGGGAGAAACCTTGCAGATTGATAAGCTAGATAGGGAGAACTATCCAGCTTGGTCCATGAGGATGGAGGCACACCTCATGAGAAAATATTTGATGGCATTCATTACAGGAGAAGAAGAAAAGCTTGAGTTTGCAGATCCTAGTATTCCAACTAGGGAAAAGCTTGCACATTTGAAGACTTGGATGAGAAAGGATGCTCAAGCTAGGAGCATCATTTACATGGCTGTAAATGATTATCTTCTACCTCACATCAGAGGATTGGACAGTGCAACATATGTTTGGAATGCTTTGGAAGAGCATTTACAAAACACAACCAAGTCTAGGAAGTCCTCATTATGGGCAGAGTTTACAACTTTCAAGAAAGAGAGCTCACAATCAATTTCTGATTATGTGGCAAGGATGAAGGATATTGCAGATAGCTTGGGAGCAGTAGATGAAGACATTGAAGAGGATAAGTTGGTAAGGAAAATACTTACAGGTCTAAGAGGAGATGAGAAGTGGAAGCCTTTCATATTGTCCATAGAATTGTCACTTTATCACTTTACTCCTGATCTTAATCAATTGCTAGGACACATGCTAAATTTTGAGCAGGACATTAAGGGAGATAATGATAGGGGTGCAAGTCAAGCTATGTACTCCAAGGACAAGAAAAAGAATGGCAAAGGGAAGCACTCAACTGATGATGAAGGATCTTCAAGTCAAGCTAACTTTACAAAAGGAAAGATGAACTTCAGAGGTAAAGGAAGAGGAGGTCAGAACAAAGACAATACTAAAGCTTGTTGGATTTGTGGCAGATCTAATCATTTGGCAAATGATTGTTGGTATAACAATCAAAATGGTATAATCAGAGTTTTAATCAAAGAGGTAGAGGAGGAAGAAACCAAAGAGGCAACCTTAGAGGAAGAGGTGGTAGGACATCATATTCTAGAGGAGGTGGAAGAAGTTTTCAACCTCAGTCCTACAACAACAATTATTATAACTATGCATCAGATCAGAAGGATGATATGACTCTTATCTTGAATGCAAATCATGAATCAGTAGGAGAAGATCAAAGGGTGTTTTATATTGACTCAGGATGTAGCAATCATCTAAGTGGCAATATATCCTTGATGACTGATATGGAAGCAAAGGTGAATGGACATACAATTCAAATAGGTGACAATACTAAGCATAAGGTGGAAAGTATTGGATCAATGAAGACAAAGAATGGAAGTACACTCTTAAGCAAGGTACTTTATGTTCCTACTATTCCTAAAAATCTGATAAGTGTAGGGCAAATTGTGGAGAAGGGATATGAAGTCAGATTCACAAATGATGGTGTCTATGTGCAAGATCCAAACCAAGGATATAGAAACATAATTGCAGGTAAAAAGGAAGGAAAGTTGTTTACTCTCAAAGTCCAAGGTAATGTGGGATATGCTCTATTTACTTATGGAAGTCAAAAGATGTCTGAATTAGACCTATGGTATAAAAGATTAGGTCATTTCAATGAGAGAGCTATAAAGAAAATGTCAAGGAATGATTTGGTGCTTGGTTTGCCAAAAGTTGAAGGACAACACATGGTGTACAAGTGTGAAGCTTGTCAATTAGGTAAAGCACACAAAAATTCATACAATAAATCAGGATATAAGTATTCAAATATGCTTGAATTGATTCATACAGATGTGTGGGGTCCTTCAAGGGACTATAGCATAAATGGATTGAGATATTATGTGTTGTTTGTTGATGATACAACCAAATGTATTACTTTATATGTAATCAAGGAAAAATCACAAGTGTTCAAGACATTCAAGCATTATCATGCTTATGCAGAAAGGATTACAGGACAAAAGCTCAAGAGGTTGAGATCAGATGGAGGGGGAGAGTATTTTTCTAAAGAGTTTGATGAGTATTTGTGGAATGCAGGTATAAAAAGAGAAGTAACTTGCAGGTATTCCCCTCGACAAAATGGAGTTGCAGAAAGAAGAAATAGAACTCTTGTAGAGGTTGCAAGAGCAATGATGAAGGAAAAGAATTGTCCAAATTACTTATGGGCAGAAGCTATCAACACTGCAACATACCTTGTGAATAGGTTACCTTGTAAAGCATTGGAGGGAAGAACTCCTTATGAAGCATGGTGGGGTAAGAAACCTACTCTTGATCATTGTAAGGTATTTGGGTGTTTAGCATATGCTTATGTTCCTTCACAATTGAGACATAAGTTAGAACCCAAAGCAGAGAAGTATGTGTTTATTGGGTATGATGATAGATAGATGGGTTATCGATTGTGAAGTCCATCCACAAAGCAATTTCTTGTTACCAAAGATGTTACATTTGATGAGAAAAGCACATGGAATATAGGGTCAACAAATGATTATGCAGATGACAAAGAAATACAAAGAAAAGGGAAGACAAAAGTAAGTGTGTATGAAGAAGATATTGATGATGTTGATTGTAAACGTAAATTGCAGGATAATGTTGAAGATGGACCAAGATTTGATCCAGAATCAAATGTGGTTGAGACTTCAAGAAATGCAAAGGTCAGAAGATCCTCAAGGGAAAGGAAAGAGCCTATCAGGTATAGCTATGATACATCTTTCTTAACAACAAAAGATTATGCTTACATTGTGAAGCTCGAAAAGGATCCAATCACATATGAAGAAGCTAAAGGTAAACAAAATTGGGAGAAGGCAATGCAAGAAGAGTATGATGCTCTACTTTGAAAATGAAACATGGGAATTAGTGCCAAGACCAAAGAATCAGAAGGTCATTAGATGTAAGTGGGTGTATAAAACAAAAAGGTTTGCAGATGGTAAGGTGTCTAGATACAAGGCTAGACTTGTGGTCAAAGGTTATGCCCAAACTTATGGGGTAGATTATGATGAAACCTTTAGTCCTATTGCTAAGATGTCTACAATTAGATCATTAATTGCTATTGCTGCTTGTAAAGGATGGAAGCTATCACAATTAGAGGTGAAGAATGCATTTCTAAATGGGTATATTGCAGATGAAGTGTACATGGAGCAACCAGAAGGTTTCATGGATTCTGTTGGATCAGATTATGTATGTAAGCTCAAGAGAGCATTGTATGGGTTGAAGCAGGCTCCAAGAGCATGGAATTACAGGCTTGTTAAGTTCTTGAATGATTGTGTATTTCAAGCATCAAAGGCAGATAGTAGCTTGCTAGTGAAGGCAAGTGAAAATGGATACATATATATGTGTATTTATGTTGATGATATTATTGTCACAGGTACAGATGCTCATGGAATTAATGAGCTTAAGAAACAAATAGAGAAGGAGTTTAAGATAAGTGATTTGGGAAACTTATCTTATTTCTTAGGAATGCAGATTGTATATACTCAACATGGAGTATATGTTACACAAGAGAGATACTTGAAAAATCTTTTGGTCAAGTTCAACATGGAGGATTGCAAGTCTTCAAGCACACCATTGGAGGTAAATCATAAGTTGAGCAGGTATGGAGGTGAAGAATTCAATGACATGAAGAAATATCAGAGTTTGGTAGGTAGTTTAATCTATGCTACCTTGACAAGGCCAGATCTATCATATGCAGTAGGTATCACAATTTATGCATTGTTCAAAGAAGACTCATTGGATTGGAGCTCAAAGGGTACTCAGATATATCAAAGGAACCCTAAGTGAAGGTCTGTATTATGGATTTACTTCTGATACAAGAATCAAAGTATTTAGTGATGCAGATTGGGCAGGTGATTCAGATGATAGAAGGTCTACTCATGGGTATCTCTGTTATATTGGAGATAAGTTAGTTTCTTGGTGCTCAAAGAAGCAACATACAGTTGCTTTTTCATCTACAGAAGCTGAGTATAAAGGATTGGTAGAGGCTGCAAAAGAAGTGATATGGTTAAAGACCTTGTTGAAGAGTTTTGGAACTGATCAGAGTACTCCAATTATTTATGGAGATAATATGAGTTCAAACACAATTATTGTGAGTCGAGATGTGGTATTTGCTGAAAGTTTAGTTTTCCCTCTACTTGAATGCAAAAAACTGCCAACAATTAGCTCACAAGATGTGTTCGATACACTCATGCCTTTGTTCCAAAATGGTGCGCTTGACTATGGCCATGTAGACCAGCCAACTGAGGTTCAAAGGGCTGAAAATTTCTAGCCAAATAGGGCTGAAAATGCAGAGAATTTCCAGCCAAACATGGCCGAAAAATTTCAGTAAAAAAATATCCAAACTACTGGAAATTTCCAGTCACATATGGCTGAATATTTGCGTCAAAATATGGCTGAAACTGAGCATGAAATTCAGCCCACACATGATGTACATATTGAAGATGTTTTACATAATGAACGTATGTCTATCAAGAGTGCACAATCTATGACAAAGTGGCTGAAACAAACTTTGCAGTATAGCAAATTGAGTGCACCTTTACTTGGTAGAACAAGATCAAGCTCTCACCATGCATCAAGTAATTTTGTGGATTATTCTCTTATTGCTACAGCATGTAATGAAGAGCCACTTTCTTTTGAAGATGCATGTGACGATCCACAATGGATGATTGCTATGCAATCAGAAATGGATTTCATACATAGGAATGGTACTTGGGAGTTATGTGAATTGCAAAAAGGAAAGAATGCCATTGGTACAAAGTGGGTTTACAAGATTAAGAGAAAATATGATGGTAGCATTGATCGCTACAAAGCTAGATTGGTTACCAAAGGATATGCGCAACAATATGGCATTGACTATGAGGAAACTTCTGCACCTACTTCATGCATAACTACCATTCGTACCGTGGTTGCATTGGCTGCCCATCGAGGTTGGAGAGTGCATCGGTTGGGCATAAAAACAACCTTCTTGAATGGTGATTTGCAAGAAGAGGTCTATGTGAAGCAACCTCCTGGATTTGCTATGAAAGGAAAAGAGCATATGGTTTGTCGCTTGCATAAAGCCTTGTATGGTCTCAAGCAAGCCCCACGTGCATGGTATGACAAAATCCATAAGCACTTGATTGCTCTTGGCTTCTCATGTAGTCCGATTGAAAGCACACTCTATGTATGCAAAAATGGGGCTGATCTTACAGTGCTTGTTCTTTATGTCGATGACATACTCTTGATAGGGTCATGTGATGCAAAACTTGATATTCTTATGGCTGATTTGCAGCATACTTTTGATGTCACTTATCTTGGTCTTTTGAGCTACTATCTTGGCATCCAGTTTGTATCCGTTGAGGGGGGAATTGTTATGCATCAAGCAAAGTATGTTGAAAAACTACTTGAGCGTTTTGACTTTGAGGATTGTAAGCCAGTTTCCACACCAGTTGAGACAAGATTCAGGTTCTTAGTTGAGGATTCCAGTGATGCATTTGACACTTCTCTTTATCAGCAAGCTGTGGGATGTCTTATATATGCATGCAACACAAGGCCGGATATACAGTATGCAGTTTCCCAGTTGAGTCGATTCATGCATAGCCCTGGCACTAAGCATTGGCAAGCGGTGAAACATGTGTTCAGATATCTCCGAGGCACTTTGAGCTTAGGTCTCTTTTATGGCAGAGATGTTCAGCCATGCTTGCATGCTTTTACAGATAGTGACTGGGCTGGTTGTTATGATACTCGCGTGTCCACTAGTGGTAATTGCTTTTTCCTTTGGAAACTCATGCATATCTTGGTTGAGTAAGAAGCAACCTATAGTGGCGACATCGAGTTGTGAAGCTGAGTACAGGGCAGTTTTCACAACGACAGTGGAGTGTATATGGCTGAGACGTCGATTGATGGATCTTTGCATGGAGATTGATGCTGCTACGCATATTCTCACTGATAGTCAGAGTGCTTTGGCTGTTGCACGAAACCCAGTGTTTCATGCACGGACCAAAAATATTGAGGTGCATTATCACTATGTGAGAGAGCGCCTTCATGCAGGAGATATTGATTTGGTATATGTGCCTACACAAGATAATGTGGCAGACATATTCACCAAAGCTCTTCCACGGGAAAAGTTTGAAGCTTTTCGCAAAGCTTTAGGCTTGTTACCTTGTGGTGGCTGATCTGTCACTCCCTGTATGTGTTCACATCATTTGCTCTAGGGGGGTTTGTTACACTTATGTGTTCCTCGAGTAGCTTTGATGTGAACCTTTTCCCTATACATGGGCACTTTTTACTCTAGTGCTGGCTAGAGGTTTTTTCCCCATGTTACCACATACTTGATACTCTCATATGTGGTGGTACTTTGTACTTAGGGATATTATTCAGCTCTTACGTCAGTTCAGTTCATCGATCAATAGAGAGAGCTATTCTAGCCATCGCCTTCTCCGTGTGACTTGCTGCGTTTGTGCTCTTTGTGTGTGCTTCTCGTGTGTCTCTCGCAGTTCTACACACACCCAACAAAAGGCACCATCACTTGTTAAGGGTGAGATGAACATCTAAGTTCTCTTTGAAGTTGGGGATGTTGGATAGTTTCTTACCATTTCTCCATTTGAGGCCCTCCAGGCAAGGAGGATCCTGTTCGCAGAGAAGGCGGGTAGTTGAGCATTCCCACACTGAACACTTGCCTTGAAGAAGAGTCCATTCCTCGGGGCTAACTCTAAGTCTCGGGTCTAAGTCTTCGAACCTAATCCACTGGCCGGTCTCTTGTTTCCAGAGTTGTTTCCACTGTTTGAACCCTTTGTTCCATAGCCGCTTAGCAGTTTGGAGGTTCCAAGACTCCAGCCCGCTAATGCCAGAAATCAGAAACCAGATAGAGTCATTTTGTCTTATACCAGCCGCCTACTTCCACTCATCACTGATTCTGATGAATTGTTTGACCTTGTTCCAACTCTTCCATAGGGAACACACAAGGCTAGAGAGATTTTTCCACCAGTCATCAAAGCACAGACAGAGACACGGAGTAAAGGACACACAAAGATAGACATGCTCTCTAGATATTCCTGCAGTTTGTCTTCCCACTCCGAAAATGGAATTCATCTCAGCGGCTGCTACATGCAGAGAGAGAGAGAGAGAGAGAGAGAGAGAGAGATGACGGCCCTGTATTCCTGCATTTCATCAGGAGTCAGGCCTCAGGACGTTTTGAGGCGTCCGAAGCAGCGGAATAGACTCACGAGATACCCGACAGTGAAACTCATGAACCTCCATCGTTGGCATCGTGACCACGTCCTGTAAAGGAGCAGCGGCACTAAATGCTGAACTCAGATACGACCCAGCGGTGAAACTCATGAAACTCCATCGTGACTAAAGGCTGAACTCGGATTCGCGACTACGTCCTGTAAAGCAGCAGCGTCACTTAAGGCTGAACTCAGATACGTCGCATCCAGTATTCTTCCCTAAACAGAGCTTTCACGCTGCATCATGCATGTAAAAGGGAACGTGCTTTTACAGATGCTCTTCCTCCCTCAAGCTTTCTCTCGTCATCTTTGTGAATGACAGAATAAAGTTGGGGTTTTACGTAAACTCAAGTCTCAACTTTGGAGGTACCTATAGTCATTATATAACTTCACGTGTCAGCTTTGGAGGTACCCATAGTCATTATAGAACTTAAAACCAAAAATGGAGCATGAAAGTAACCACAACATTAACCTGAGGTGCACTTGACTGACTTTTAGTACGTATCATAGTCAATGTGGATGCAGTAGGTGTCTAGACCTTCAACTCCATCACTTTGTGTGGGGTCGAGATTAATTTTGCCTTCTCGTTGCTTGTTCAGATTTGGGAAACCGTTTCTTTGACCCTGCCTTCCTTCTTATTGCACACCCCAGTGATCTATCCCCAATTGATGTGCACTATTTTCTTTATTATTTGTGGGCTTTTGCACAGATATCGACTGATTTCTCTATAACGTCCATGCCTTTCACCGGGTGAACTAATTCTACTTGGATATGCTTAGGATTGGGGCCAAAACTTGGCTTTCAATCCTCATGTCTATGTTCATGTTCATCTATTTCTTCCACTGCAATGGAAAGATCGTTGAACCTTGAATTTAGCTTAGAAAAGAATACAACTTCATGTATTTATGCACTACAGTATGCATCCATAATCATCTTCTCCATCAACACACCTAAGGAAGATACATTTCTTTAATTTGGAACATTGCTTCGCATGTCCTCTGACAACGTCCATAAAGCATGTATATCCAAATACCTTTATGTGTGAGAGGTTTTAGTTCTTATCTTGCTAGGACTCTTCAAAATTTAACGTTTAAAAGATGTTTAGGACACTATTCATCAACTAAATTAGTGTAGGGAAATTGTCTATCTCGTAGACAAGTGGCATGTTTTTCTCATGTAGAGTATGTGAGCAAGAAGGAGGCTTGCTTAGTAAGGTGCAAACATAATGACAATTTACTTACTCTCAAAGTGTTCTGATACAATGGGAATATCCACAAGATATTACATCCATGATTCATATGTTTTTCGTAATCTTAGCTCAAAGTTGACTCGTTAACTCTAAGGCCATATGCTTAGTTAGATATCCACTTGAATTTTTTTAATTAAGTCAAATCAAATTGAAAATGTAATCGAGGAGAAGAGATGGATGAATTTTTGGTTTCCATAGTGGATAGGTTTTTTTCCAAATGTGCTTTGCTTCATACCTTTGAAGGTTAGATATCAAACTCCAAAACTCTCCCTCAAGCTTCAACCTTTCTCATCCTAGAGCTTGTTTAGAATTTGTTAGAAAATATGTAAAATAGGACAACCTTCCACCAAGAAAGTTACCTTCATTTAAAAGACGATAAATATAACTCTTCAAATGGTTAGCAATGGGCCAATTTTTTGGGAATGGTAGAAGAAATACTACAATATATCAGGCATATACTGAAGCTTCTATGTTGAAAATGTAGTGAGCTTCAATGGAAGCTCTTCATAAAAGGCCTCTTGATTTATCTGTCACTATCTCATCCATGGGAACCTCTTTTTAAGCTCTAGCTCTTAGATTCATATTTCTCTTCATATGAACGCATGTTTTTAGAACTATCACTTTTTAGTTTTTCAAGCACGGAATTAAGAAATAGTATTTTGTTCTTTCGGTTACGTAGATACCAAATCTCCTAAATTTTTGCTTAGAAGAAATCACATCCACGATTTACTCATTGAATCATGCATGCAAGTTGAGAACTGACCGAATGGTGCAACTTTCTATTTAAGAGAGAGGCGGAAAGTTGTTTGTGTGGCTTCCCTCTCATAGACGGCACCTATTGTTGTATGAGCCGTGCTTCTTATGTGTCGAGAGTTTTCGAATTAAGAATCAATTACATAGTTCTCTTTTCAGTTTCTCTCTCAATCATTCTTGCTCTCTGTACAATAGTAACATTCAAATGACCATGCACAAGAGTTAGCTGTAAGGATATTCAAGTTCGTAAGTTATCACAAATGATGAGTCACACATGTACAGATCCTTGCGAAACCATTAAGATGTGGATGGCTACAACAAAGCAAAAAACAGTATATCATTTGGTAATCTTGTTGTCTATTTGATGCTGTGTCGACATTCATTATAGATTTCCATTATTGCTCTTGAATTTGAATGAATAAGCCTCGGGAAAATATCAAATATGATATTGTGATAAGAATATGTATATGAATGTGGTTGGCTTATGGATGCGAAGGCCATCGAGTGATGTGATAGCACCTGCAATGATGTTTTTTTGGTGACTTAAATGTATAACGTGGGCATTTATGCTCATACCTCCTTTGAAGGCCACTTGGTCAACGTGACAATAATTGATTTGATGTATTAATTCCTATATGAATTAATACATACAACATGGTGGTGTATATTATATGTTTTGTTGGAAGAAGTAAACACCACGAGTTTTTCATATGATATTGGTGAATGGATTTACATGAAGGTGCTACAGGATATGCAAATCGTTATTCTATTAATTTGATGGTCATACTATGCATACAGATTGATGCTCTGTTGATGTGATGGTACTACTATGCAGGTCATGCCTCCTACAAAGACTCTTTGCAATGATGTGATTGATAGGAAAACAATACATCGGCATTGTGATGTATATGAAAACATTACATAATATTAGGAAGCTAATTCAGAAACATATGAATGTGTTTTTTTATCATGAAAAATTGTGCAAGAAGACACATTATGACCTCATGCATGACTCTGCATTGAAGGGTTCACATGGAACGGATCCATAAATATTGATACGAGGAGATATTTGAGAGTGATGTATTAAGTGTTCATATGAACTCATCAATACATACATATATTTGAGATGTTATATACAGGGATACATCTATATAAGTTTATGTTGTCGGTTGTGCATGTACAACAAAAAAAATTGAAAGAAGAACAATGAAATGAGTTATTGATATGTGACATAAGAAGAGTGCCTATGGATATGATCATTTTGGTAAAGTGATCATTAAAGAGATTGATGACCACTTAGAATATGAAATGACATATGCTATACTATATGATTCTATGCAGGGATAAAAGTATGAGGATCATTGAATGACATATGCTATACTATATGATTTTATGCAGGGATCAAGGTATGAGAACATGAATATAGTAATAAGCATTGTGCTTTGTAAATGCAAGTATTTGAAAGTTGTTATATATGCTGGAGAATTCCAAGGTAGAGTAAGGAATGGATCGATCAATGTAAAACTATTATTGATGAGTTCATTTATTGGTTGGCATCATGTAATTCAACTACCCTTCAAGGAAGATGATTTGTAAACATTATAGTGGGTTCTATCCACTGTGCATATCGGTGTTAGATTTAATCTCCATTTATTAGGAGTACTCACGTAGATAGTGAAATACTACAGTAAAAGAAATCTTTGATTATGTAAGAGGTTTTAGCTAGAATGGAAGAAACGAATTCATTAAAATCTTCTTTAAGATAAGGGAAAGTGGAAAGATTCCATTATTAGAACCCTCTTCCTTAGATGAGATTAAGAGAAAAGATCTTATATAATTGTGATCTAGTTCCATTAAAATTCTAATTGCGATCCTATTGGGTAATCCTCCCACTTCCTTCTGCGTGTGCTTTGGTATTGCATATACCAACATTCTATAGGGGCAAATGCACGGGAAAGATTTCACCCCAACATCAGTGTAACAGTCTGCATACACATCCGTAACAAAGCGCCTGTATAGGCAACAGTATACGCATCGATAAAAGCATCAGTATAAGCATCAGTATTTTCGATGCTCATACCAAGCCTATACTGATGCCTACATCGACATTTATATTGGTGGCTTGTTGGGCGTATTGTCACGCATATCGCCAGCCATGGTGGGAGTATCCATGCTCATACTAACAACCATATTTGCAAAATGTTTTTTGGGCAGAGTGTATTGTCTCTTGTACAACAACATTACCATGATGTTGTGTAGCAAAAGAAAATACATTGTGCCCAAAAAAATAGAGTACATGTGACGTCTACTCTAATGGCAACCAAAACATGATTTCATAAAGCAAAATACTATTGAAGAGATGAGAAGAATGAACCATTAACCATGTACCAAATAGTTATAGATTCCATAAATGAGGCATGTACAAGAGTATGTCAAATCACTGCCATATATGAGCCAAATACAAAATGTGGCAAAGCACTTCCATATAGGAACCAAATACAAAATTCTATTGCACCACTGCCATATGTGAGCCAAGTACAAAATTGTGGCACACCACTGCCATACACATGCTCATAATGATCAAAGCATCTATATCAACAGTCTTGCAACAAAGAACATTGATCAAATGGGACAAATTGACATGATATTTATAAAAAATAACTAAAAGATCCAACCAAGTTTATAAGTTCATCACCTCATCATAGATGCTCCCATGAAATGACCACATTGCATCCCTCTAAGTCCTTCAATAGTGCAACCAATCTATGGCGATATCCATCAACCTCCTTGATTCGTATTGGAGGATGACCCACTGCCAACTTCTAAAACAAATATGCAAATCATTAGATGAACATAAATGACATGCTTAACACAAATAAATTCAATACACCAAATGATACTTACAAACTTGTGATGCATATTGTCATATTTGTCGCTATCTAAATATGACAGTTTAACCGTATTTAGATGTATGGCTACCACATCTTGTTGCTCGCAATATCGGTATCGAGATGAAATCCCGTGGGGAGTGTGCATTGATTTTTTTCAAAGTTCATTGATTTTATGAGTTTTGTGTGATGATTTGACTGAAAAAGTGATATATTCTTTGTATGATTGGCCGATTTGATTGATTATGTGATGCAAAACCATGTTAAATATGTACATTAGACCCAATGTGTGTGTAAATATCTAACTTTTGAATCCATAAATCCTTAGATTTGATCCTTGTAACTGATTGAAAAGGTGAGTTTATCCCATGAAAACTTGACCTAAACCCTTAGAGAATCCTTGGAGTTTAAGTCCAAATTGTAAATAAACTCTTGGATTAATGTGTTTGACTTGATTGTGATCAAAACCCTAATTTTCCTAACCAAAAATCCTAGCTTAGACCTTTGGAATTGGTGTTTACCCTAGGTTAAACCCTTAAAAATAATTAATTTGTATATACAATGTGAAACCAAAACATTAGTCTAGGAAAAATAAAAAGGCGAAAAATCAAAAATAGAAATTAGAGGTGTGATTTTTCCATAATAGTAAATGAACATGCAAGGTGGTCTAAAATTAGAAAGTTGAGTAAGGAGGTTAGAAACTTCTAGAGAATAGTCCCAAGGGCAGAAGGACGGGGAAACCTATAAATAGGGGTTCAAGCCCCATATGTTTCACCTCGTGGATCTCTTGTGGAACGCTTCTCCAGGTAAATTTCTTACCCCTCTCTTATTCACATTCATGCTTTACTCTATGTATGAGAGAGAGAGTAGCCGATGTAAAGGATGCTTGACGATGGCAAAACTTTGTGATGCAATCATGTTTATAGTTGGTTATCATCTAGCTCTTGAGCATAAGCATCTTACAACAATTGATGATGGCTTTGAATGGAGAGCATATTAGTATGCACTCAGAGAGAGAGGACCATCATCTACTATAGAGAGAGAGACGCAGAGAGTCAGTGAGCATAGAGACATTCGAGAAGACTACAGAGAGAGAATTTGGGCATGCCAGAGGATCATGGCAGGAGAGAAGGTTTGTAGGCTCTTGCGTGTGTCAGAGAGAGAAGTGATAGAAATTGTTCACTAGACATTCGTAGAGAGACTTTAGGGATGTTTAGATGTGGAGAAAGGGCAGTGAGATATGGCGACGCTGCAGAATACGTGGATGAACAGAGGGAGAGAGAAAGCTCCTGTCTCGCGGCTTGCAAATAGAACCGAGAGATGAAGAGAGAATCATAGACGGCTATAGATTAGGCGTCAGAGGATTATGGAGGAGAGAGAGAGAGAGGACTGCGCATAGACAGAGGCGGTCTAGGATGTCGCTGAGAGAGGGAAGCTTGAGGAGAGAGAGAGAGAGAGGGATAGAGAGAGAGAGAGAAAGATTCAGTCTAGTCAAAGGCAACATAGCGAGGACGAAGGAAAATCCTGCAGAGAAGTTGAGAGAGCTGGAGAAATCCGAGAGAGAAATACATCAGGCGGCTGTGTACACAATTGGATACGGAGATAAGGCGGCTATTGGCGCTACGTGCCTTGCAGAGAGAGAGAGAGAGGACTGGCAGCTCACCGACACACATAGACGAGCAGAATTAGGCGACACATGGAGGATTGTCAGAGAGAGAGCACTGGTAGAAAGATACAGAGAGAGAGAGATAGAGAGAGAGAAAGAGAGAGAGACCATAAAAAAAGGGCTCTGTGAATCTGCCAATTATATGACTCATGTCATGCGAAGATCGAACATTGTCATGAACCTGGAAGTTATATTATCATATGGGCAGGGGATAAGATAGCAGAGAATATATTTGTATGATAGAATGCCTGAAGGTAGCAAAAGTGAATGGACGGGAAGTGATGCTCATGATGGCAATGTGGGTAACAGGTCTAGAACTAATGTTCCCGAATAGTGTAAAGGTGGAATTCGATGATCAGCAAATGGGATTTAGAAGGAAACCAAATTCATGCAAACATTCTATAGAAGAGCACAATTGGAATTGCATTTGATATTTCTTGCAAAGTGAATTTCCTTAACTGATTGCACTAGAAATCTAAAGCAAACAGAAGGTAAAGAGACAAGAAAGAGTTTTAGCTTGGACAATAATAAAAACCTAGTTTCTCAAGAAAGAAACCATAATAAGCTCGGAAGAATTCGAATCATAATTTATAATGCATTCTTTTGTGGTAAATTTATGCCTTGCACATAATAATGTACATTATCTTAAGGATTTTGAAGGAGCTGCATGAATTGCAAGATTAAAGAAAATACGAAGGAAACTTATTCTTTTTAGAAGGAAGATTAAAGAAAATACGAAGGAAACTTATTCTTTTAGCATACTTTCTTTCCCGAGCATAAAATTTTATGACCTTGACAACTTAATGTTTTTTTTTCTAACCTGGTGGATCTCTTGTGGAACGCTTCTCCAGGTTTTTGTGGACTATTGAAGCAAAGAGAAGAAAAGGTGCTTGATTGAAAGTAAAGTGAAGAAAAAGTGCTTGCTGAGAAGTTTTGGAGTAGAGTTTGGACCCAAAGACAAAGTAAAAGGGAGGTTTTGAAGATTATCGAGACTTGAAGGCAACTTCTAGCACTATAGCAGGAGGTCTACATTATATTCGGTTGACCCGCACTATAGCGGCGGCATTTTTGTATTCATCCATCCGCACTGTAGGGGATTTTTGTACCACCGACCCGCACTGTAGCGGGAATCTTTGTATTACCGAGATTTTATTGGAAGACCTAGGCTACATTCACATCGTATCATTGAGCTTTCTCTGCACATCGATCCCGTGACTTCCGTGTTTTATCATTGTACTTGGATTTTCTCACTCCCGACGCCTACGGTCTCACGCATATACACGTTTGCTCGTCAATGCAATACAGAGAGGTACTATGCCCATTCCAAGTATGCAAGGCTATGTGATGCCTCAGCATGCACCTCCAATGAAGCCTGTTGCTCAAAAGACACGTGCACCACCAGTGCAGCCTACATTTCAAAGAAACACTGGAACTTTTGAGAGACGAGCGACTGGTGGGTTTTGGAGGGGCAAAGAGATGTGTATGGTGCGACGTGCAAGAACATTTCTCATATGCATGTGAACAGCTTAAGCTAGCAAAGGAGCATCAACTAGTAATAGATATAGATAAGAAGTTGTGTGACTTCAGGATCCGCCTTCCTCTACTTGTGAATTGGGAAAAGGGGGGAATGAAGAAACTTTATGAGGATCTATGTGGCAATAATGCAAGCACATCGGCTGCACAACTAGAGCCGGTAGACGAGGGAGATGAAAAGGAGACTAGACCTCGACCTCAAAGAAACTACTCTATAGAGGCATTAATGAAGGCTAGGGATGCGATTATGCAGAAGACTGCGTGGAAGTCTCATGTTGATCAATTCTCGGTCTATTCGTATATAGCCAATGTAGAAGAAAAGAGGAAGAGGGATGAGAGCTAGGAAGAGGCTGAGCCAGAAAAGGAGAGTTACAAGGAAGCAAAGTCAAGATGCTGAAGAGAAGGCTAAAGAGCCTGAAAAGAAAGTACAATTTAAAGAGCCTGTTGTTTCAAAGGAAGAGGTAAAGAAGAAGGAAATAAAGGAGAGAAAGAGGCCAGCTAGGCCAATTAAGATTCAAGAGCCTGTTAAAGAGAAAGAGAAAGAACCAGAGCCCATTCAAAAGACCGATGAAATTCAAGAAAATATTCAAGAGAAAGATAAAGAGAAGAAGAAGAAAAAGAAGAAGGCACCAAAGGCTATATTAATTTCTGAGTTGGAAAAGAAAAATGACGCAAGAGAGATATTAAATGATATTCTGTTAAAGAGCCAAGTCACCATCTCCTTGGAGCAGGTCTTCTCCATTGCAAAGCCTGAATTCAAGCTGGACAGCTTTATAAAGTTGATGAAGAGGAAGAGGTTTCCATTACCTGAAGATGTAGAGATGGGAGAGGCGACTGAAGATACCCAAATGACAAATGAAGTAGTAGCATTGAGTGATACTTCTGATAACGATGATGATGAGATCTCTAGGTGCCATGAGAATTCTGTAGGTCCTATTACGCCTGATGACGAGATGAGAAAGAGAGAAAGTGAGTTTAGTAGGACTTTTTGGGCAAGAGGAACACCTGAAATGATGGTGACATTAGGAAGCAATGAAGTGTCATGTTTTGCTCTGGCCTTAATTGACTCAGGTTCAAAAATCAATGTGATCTCTAAGAAGCTTTATGATCAGTTTAGGTGGCCAATAGATAAAGACCATGGATGGAGGATGAGGACGATAGATAATGGCTCTGGAAGATATCTGAGTACACTGAAACCTTTGCCAGGCTGGTCCACAAATAAGTATAGATCCATCAGGAAAAAGTCTTACAACTTTTTCTTGAAGGATGGGCTTATTTGAAGACACGCTAAGGGCAAGGTAAAGAGTCCACAGAGGGTACTGAGTTCGAGGGGTCTTCAGAGCAAGGTGATGAGAGAGATGCATAAGACCTTATGGGCAGGTCACAAAGGGTTTTATGCTACATATGAGAAGATTAGGGAGGCCTATTGATGGCCAAGGATTTATGTGAGTGTGAGAGGTTTTGTAGACACTTGTGCTACATGCCAGGTGCATTCATCAGTTAGGCACAGAGACCCATTACATCCGACTTACCCTCCTTGTATCCATTACAAGTGGGTGATCGACCTTGTAATCATGCCCAAAGGGATAGATAAGATGAGATATATTGTACTTGCTAGAGAGGACTTGACCAACCATGTGGAAGATCGATTTCTCCGTATGAAGAAGACTTATAATGTATGCAAATTCCTTTTAGAAAAAGTGATCTCGAGATTCAGTTATGCTGAGAAAGTGGTTGCGGATAGGGGAGAGTTGGATGCGAGAGAGGCAAAAGAGTTCTTTGATCGTCATGTAATTCGATTGTCTCTCACCACTGCCTATAATCCAGAGGCAAATGGGAAGATCAAGAGAGGTCACCCTTCCATTGTGAAGGCAATCTCTAAGGCTTGCATCGATGACATCAAGCAGTGGCCTAGATTTCTTCCATTCGCGTTATGGGCTGATAGGATGACGTAAACTCGGTCCACAAGTTTCATGCCTACTGAATTGACTTATTCTGAGAAGCTAGTCTTCCCCATCCAGACTCAGATAGTGACATGGTTGACGCTCCCATGGAATGATGGTATGATGAGAGAAGAACTGTTATCATTGAGAATAAAGCAGTTAGAACAAGGGAATGAAAAACTGAAAGGAGCAGTCCAAAGATTAAAGGAGTCAAGGTTAAAGAATAAGATCTATTTTGATAAAACCCATCAACTTAGACCACGTAGGATTGAGGTAGATGATTGGGTCTTGGTGTACGACAATACATTCGATACTTAGTATGATGCTAGGAAGAAATCGACCAAACGATGGTTTGGGCCATATGTGGTGATGTCTCTGTTTGAAAATGGAATGTATGCGCTTCAAGAATTAGACAGTACTCCGTTGAGATCTTTGATTGCAAGAAAGAGGGTAAAGTTGTTCAAGAAAAGAAATGAAGTAGGTTATGAGATTGAGCAAGAACTTTTGGAGGATGTTGATACTGAGGCTGATGCTGAAGAAGAATGATAGACCATGAAGCTGAAGAAAAACTAGATCAATCAATGATAAAGATGGACTAATATGATCAGGTAAAATGTTTCGAATTTGAAATCTATTTTCTTTCTGATAGAGCATATGCATTGCATTTGTGTGTATAATAAAGATATGTATGAATTTATGAAAATTATGTAGAATGAAGATAGCAAATAATTATTATGGGTTTGCATGAAGCATGAGCGACTAGGAATTATGTGAATGGAATCGATTAGCGAACTAGAGACTTTTGGGAGTGAAAGCTTGGGAATGTGATGGCATGCTTAGATTGAGTGTGTGTATATGCTGATCGATTTGAACACTTAGTGAGTGGGATTCTTTGGATCCTACTATTCGTTTCTTATGAGACCTTATCTCCATATGGATCATGATTTATGAAAAACTTTTATACTCAAAGCCAGCTTTATATGTGTGTGCCTGTTGTTAGCGAGTTGCGATGGGCTAGTAGGCAGATGGAACCACCTTGGTCGGGCCATCAAGGCCACGAGCTGTAGCTAGTTTTGTTGTAGGCCTGACCTATTTGTTGTCATGTTCCTACATGGGTCGGTAGGCGGGTGGAGTCACTCAGGTCGGGTGGTCAGAGCCACGAGCTGACATCGATTTCATGTAAGGTTGACATTGTGTATGTCGTGCGCTATGTCGGGTCGGCAGACAGGTGGGATAAACTTGGCCGGGTGGACAAGTCCATGAGTCGCACCCGATTTCGGCATAGGCCAATTTGTGAAATAAAGATAAAAAGAAAAATACTGAGGTGAGATGAAGTAAAAAAGAAAAAGAGCAGAGAAAAAGAAAAATGAAAAGAAAAAAGAAAAAGAAAGAGATCTAATGGAGAGTTGGATTGTAGGAGATAAATAATAGGAATCAAGGTATATTCTACAAACAAAGTTAGTAGAAACATAAGTATATGCTAGTACTTAGAATGAGCAGTTGGATCTGAACCAGTTGAACGAACAAAAGATCTAGAAAGCTAACGGTTTATTCATGTAGTTACTTGTCAGATTGCAATCGCAGAAACATAGTACGATGTTTGTGAAGCTTGAATCTACTTAATTTTTTGAAGTTTGTACTAATGTTAAATATGTACATTAGACCTCTGTGTGTAAATATCTAACTTTTGAATCCATAAACCCTTAGATTTGACCCTTGTAACTGATTGAAAACATGAGTTTATCCCATTAAAACTTGACCTGAACCCTTAGAAAATCCTTGGAGTTTAGGTCCAAACTGTAAATAAACCCTTGGATTAATGTGTTTAACTTGATTGTGATCAAAACACTAATTTGTCTGACCAAAAACTCTAGCTTAGACCCTTGGAATTAGCATTTACCCTAGGTCAAACCCTTAAAAATAATTAATTTGTATATACAGTGTGAAACCAAAACATTAGTCTAGGAAAAATAAAAAGGAGAAAAATTAAAATAGAAATTAGAGGTGTGATTTTCCCAGACTAGTAAATGAACATGCAAGGTGGTCTGAAATTAGAAACTTGAGTAAGGAGGTTAGAAACTTCTAGAGAATAGTCCCAAGGGGAGAAGGATGGGGAAACCTATAAATAAGGGTTCAAGCCCCATATGTTTCACCTCGTGGATCTCTTGTGGAACGCTTCTCCCGGTAAATTTCTTACCCCTCCTTTATTCACATTCATGCTTTACTCTATGTATGAGAGAGAGAGTAGCTGATGTAGATGATGCTTGAGGATGGCAAAACTTTGTGATGCAGTCATGTTTATAGTTGGTTATCATCTAGCTCCTCAGCATAAGCATCTTACAACAATTGATGATGGTTTTGAATGGAGAGCATATTAGTCTGCACTCAGAGAGAGAGGACCATCATCTACTATAGAGAGAGACGTAGAGATTCGGTGAGCATAGAGACATCCAAGAAGACTGCAGAGAGAGAATTTGGGCACGATATAGGATCATGGAAGGAGAGAAGGTTTGTAGGCTGCCGTGTGTGTTAGAGGGAGAGGTGATGGCAATTGTTCACTGGACATTCGTAGAGAGATTATAGGGATGTTCGGATGTGGAGAAAGGGCAGTGAGATATGGCGATGTTGTAGAATACTTGGATCAAGAATAGAGGGAGAGAGAAATCTCTTGTCGACGCTGCGTGTGACTGAGGAGAGGTGGCTACACGTAGAGTTGGAGAGAGAGAGAGCGCCATAATCGGTGGTTGTGTGAGGCCTCTGCCTGCTATAGAGTGTTACGGGTAGAGATAGACATCCGAAGATGGCTGGAGATGCGGGAACGTAACAGGAGGAGAG
>CM035428.1:5482411-5557411 GCA_020310875.1 Ceratopteris richardii | reverse complement strand
TGTATATGAGAGAGAGAGAGAGAGCACTAATCTCGATATTAGGGTTTTGAAATCCCTAATTTAAAAACTCTAATTCAACCTTTTAGCCATATGTTTGAAGTATATGTACACCTCCGACGTCCTACTAGAGAGATGTCTCTCCTCCCAACCTTATGCCTCTATATATAGCTACTCGAATCAACGAGGATCATGATTCATAATATATGTAAAGATATATACACATCATGTAGATAGGATACATAAATATAAAATGGAGTAGATATATTATGCTTCACACATACATGCCTAAATGCACACATAAATATATATATACATACTAACATATTTACATGTACATATTTACACATACATGTACATGCCTATATGCACACATAAACATATATATACATGCATACATATTTACATGTACATATTTACACATAGACACATATACATATATACATGTACACAATTATAAACACTTGCATATATTACGTACATGAATACATGTATACATATATCACACACATGCAAACACATACATATACATGAAATACATATATATGCATACTAATATATGTATACATATAATACACATGAATACACACACATATGCATACATACATGATAAAAATTTACTCCTCGAAGATAAAGCTATATATAAAATAATTAGGCATACCCCCGAGCTTCATGTTCTAACTTAGAAGAACATGATTTCATCTCTCTAGTAGGATTCATCGTTATTCAAGTTAATAAAAAAAACCTATTATCTGATATCCATTTAGAAGCTTGAAGTTACTATCTAATCTGCTCATATGTTTTCATTATTGCCATCATTTTGGTAAGACATCAATATAGTCTCATCTTCATTATCCTTATTGATTTCATTTATTTCTTCTATTGTTAAATCTATGTTCTCATGAATCACATCATCTATTGGTGGATTAATATCTATTTCTGGTAATTCCTCTTCCTCATCAGTAGAATCAGCATGTAGAGAATTATCCTCTTCATCAAAAAGATTAGTATCATTATCACGTATAATGAGTCTAATTTCTATTCCAGATGTTGATGTATCAGTATTTGATGCTGAATCATCAAGAGGACTTTCTTCAATCTCTCGAACAATAAACTGTTCAAACAATGATCTACCTCTAGGTTGCACATGAATGACTTGCCACCAAGGATGAGCATCTGGGTTTTTATAAAAAAATGCTTGTTCAATATGCCTAGGAAGAATATATGGTTCTTTAGTAGATCGCATTACCTTGGAAGAATCAATTGCCCAAAACCCAGATAATTCCTTTCTTATTGTAGAATTACTACCTTTATACTCCGCTCGATACCAGTCAACCTTCAAAATGACCTATCAAAATATATAACAACAAAAACATCCCATTATTAGGTGCTTAAAAAAATAACTAACTCTAAAAAATATATATAAACTTTTTTCTACCTGTTTGAATGTACGAAATGAAATTTCGTAGATACCAACAATAGTTCCTACGTAACCAAGTTCGCTATCTATAAGGTTCGTGTCTTTTGAGCTAGCACGTGATAGTTGCTTGAAACAAGCAACAATACTAGAATCCTCTGTTTTACGTAAAGAATCAATGGCTTTGATTCTAATATGCTGTCCAAAAGCCCACATATTAGTGAACATTCGAGCCTGCAAAATAAATTCAATTAGTAAATAGAAACTAACATACATATATGAAAAAAATAAAATATATATTTTAATAAAATTACCTTTTGTTCACAACCTATCATTAACTCTCTTTGCTCATCTGAGATTTCTTCATTATTTGCGTTGGCGCGTTGCAAACGACTATATAGCCAATCCGTGAAAGAAGGTATATCTGTAATCTCATTATTATCGAGATTACGTCTAGATCTTTTGTTTTTTCGCCTTTTACTTTGGAGACTTTGAAGTTCCTCGTACTCGTTAACGAATGCTTGCATGCATTCGCTATTATATGCTACAAAAGTAGAAACATCATTTTTTTCTTGAAATGTAAATAAAAATGGAACCCCCTTACCTGATAATACCTCATCTGTTATTTTTGAAGAAGACTCGTTGGTCCATGCACGTGGAGCTTCTTCATGAACTCGTTCAAGGTACTCACTAACGTAATACATGCACTCTTCAAGCATCCAACCCTTTGCCATGGATCCTTCTGGTTTTGCTCTTTGTCGCACATAACCTTTTAGTATTCCCATAAATCGCTCGACCCAAAACATCCATCGAGTGATGACAACACCGGCAATCTCTATCTCATCTACAAGATGGACTAGTAAATGAACTTGAATATCAAAAAATGAAGTAGGAAGTTCTTTTTCCATCAAACATAGTAGCTCTTTGCATTCACGTTTTTTCTGTGGGATCGAATTTTTATCGATCTCTTTCGATGTAATCCACCTATACAAATCATAAAAACAATTGTAAAGAAGTTAATTAAAAAATAAAAGATATCCAATATTCATACATATTAAATATAAAAGTATCATAATTACCTTATAAGTGATCCAAGACGATAGATCACATCTCGTACTCCTTTCGTTGTACATCCATCGATAACCAAAGGTAAAATATGTTTCAAAAAGTTATGCCAGTCATGGGTCTTTAATCCAGATAAGCTCTTATCATCCATAGTAAACATGTTTTGAAACGATGCTCCATATCCTGTCAGAGTCTTGATCAATTGAATTCTATTGTTGATAGTCTGTATCTCTTTTGTTGTAAGTACCCAAGGAGCAGATGCATAAGTCGTTTCTTGTCGATGTCTATCAAAAACTGGCCATAACTTTGGTTTGGATTTTTTATCTTTCAAATCATTCCTTGATGTTGTGGTATCTTTTAGTCCAAGAAGATGCTGCCATAGTGAATAACCAATATTTTTGAATATATGCATAGGATCAAGAAGATGACATAGTTTTAACTCTTTCCAATACTCCAAAGAATACCATATTGATATGTTCTCTGCGAGTGCCAATTTCCCTTTACCTCTGTTCACATACTCATTATCTGAATCATCACTGAAGAATTCTGCTTCTGGATCTATCAGAGGTCCATCTGTCCATTTTTTATACCAATCCATAGGCGTCATAGGTTTTGGATATTGGCCTGTTTCAAGCTTTCCATTAAAATGTATCGCTTCTCTTTTAGATCTTAATGGATGATCATCAGGCAAGAATCGTCGATGTCGAAGATAAATATTTTTGTTGAGATTCTTACTATAGATTGATCTCAACCAATCACCACAATATGGACAAGCTTTATAACCCTTAGTAGATATTCCTGCATCATGGAAAAGGATAAAAATATAATTAGATTAAATCATATTTATTTACATGCATATTGAATAAAAAAATTACATCAATACCTGAACAAACGCCATATCCAGGAAAATCGTGAATAGTCCAAGCCACAATACCACGAATCGTAATATGTCTTTCATTGATGCTTTTCGATATATCAATGACATTAATACCTCTCCATAACTCTTGAAGATCGTCAATGAGAGGAGCAAGATATACATTCATATCTTTAACTTGTCTTTTGCCTGGGATTAAAAGTGAAAGCATTAAATGTTCCTTTTTAATGCTAAGATATGGCGGAAGATTGTAGTTTATGACTACCACTGGCCATGTTGACCATTTACTGGATTTCATGGAGAATGGATTAACCCCATCTAATGCAACTCCTAACTTTAGATTCTGTGGATTTTGTGCAAATTCAGGCCATGTAGAATCAATATGCTGAAAAGCAACACTATCATGAGGAATTCTGATTATTCCATCAGTACTTTTGTGATCATGTCCCCAAGTCAAAAGCTTTGATAATTCGGGGCTTTGAAACATATGTCTAATCCGTGGAGCCAATGGAAAATGTCTCAATACCTTATTCGGGATTTTACCTTCTTCACCCTTATATCGAGGAGACTGACATTTGGGACATGTCAAAGAGCCTGCATATTCACCTCTATATAAAATAAAATCGTTAGGACATGCATGTATACATTGATAATCTATACCAAGATTGTTGATTATCTTCTTCATTTCATCATGTGAGGTAGGAAGAATATTTTGACTTGGTAAAAACTTTTCAGATAATAACCTGTAAGTTTATCAAAAAAAGATATATTAAAAAAGGTAAATAAATATACATACATATATACATGTAGGTTTTTATTCTTACTTTAGATAAGGTAAGAACAAGAACTTGAATTGAATAGATACTTTTTGTCCGCGCATCTTTTAAAACTATTAATGCATCTTTCAAAATATTTACGCAAAACAATCGTATCCTGTCAATTCACACATATGTTCATATAATGGTGACCTGGATGAATCGCATGCACAGAGGTTAGTCAAGATAGAGCAGGATTTCTCGGGTATGCAGTAAACCTCTTGCATGTCAATGATGAGCATCTGAACTTTAGGATACAAAGTGGACTACTCCATTATAATCAGATTGCTGTCTCTTGAGTAACCTCTGTGCATGCGACTCATCCAGGTCACCATTGCGAATATTTGGAAAGATGCATTAATAGTTTTAAAAGATGCGCGGACAAAAAGTTTCCATTCAATTCAAGTTCTTGTTCTTATAACCTTATCTAAAGTAAGAATAAAAACCTACATGTATTTATATATGTATATATATTTATGCATATATATATATATATATATATAAATAGATAGAAAATTGAAATTTATACCTTAATAGTGTCGAAACAGATACATTACTCCATCCAAAACGATTTTGAAGGTTGAGAATAAGTAAGCTCGCATTTAGTCGTGTCAAATGACTTCCTTCATATACATGCTTTAGACATTCCTCTCGAAGATATTTCTCATTTTTAGAAATATCCATGCTCTCACTGTCATTTTGATACCAATCCTCAATAAAATCTGCCATGCCATCATCTTCATCATTGTCACACAAATCTTGTACTTTATCATCTTTTGAATATAGATCTTTCAACTTTGCATATTGCACATGCTTAGTTTTGCGTAGCCTCCTCATGGAAGCTTCTGATAAATGAGGTCTTATTGGTAATTGTGAATGTTGTGGACGAATATCATCAACATCATACGTTGGAATCTACACATATAAATAAAACTCATTAGTATTTCATAAATGAATAAAAATTAAACTTCAAATATAAAATTAAGTATATAACTTATTAAATATGGATAGAAAATTTTTATTCTCTCTAGCTAAAAGGTGCTCTTGGAGGTCTACGCCATCCATAATTCACTAATAGTTCATCACCAGCATGTAATGTAGTAATAGCATTGACAACTATGTATCGTGATACATCTCTACTCATGTATGGTGATTCATGACTATTTTCACGCTCCTCAAATGTGCAATTAGTCCTTGAACTATTATGTAACCCTCGACTACTATTTATTAAACCTGCTATATTTCCATGTGTGTAAGGTCTTCCATCAATATATAATCTTTCATTTTCTGCATGTAAAATCCTTCTACTAGTAAGAGATGCTACGTTCAAGCATATTCCATAAGTACTCATGCTTTGAACATGACGTGAAAGTCGATGCCAATCTCCCCATCCATATATAGGACCACAAAATGACATAAGAGTGACTTCAGAGTTCGGAGGCACATACAAATCCTCTACAATAAAGAGACCATGACCAGCATTAGTAATAGTGGATGGAGCAATCATATAGCGATTACCCCAAAAGTTGAAAACCTCTCCATCTAAAGGAAGTGGTCCTCTATTCCATCCTCCATATCTTCTTCTATCATATGTTTGTACTAAAGAACGATCACGAGCTGGCAATGGATAATCTCCAGCCGTTTCATTCTCTAAACCAGGAGGTAGAGGATTTCTAGAAACCTCTGCTTGTAATTGATGAACAACAAGTCCATGACGTGTACGAGGTATATTAACATTATGAGAAAAATCATCATCATCATCATCATCGAGCAAGTACTCCTGTATATCAATAATAATTTGATTTTATACATGGTTTTTAAATAAAAAAATGACATTAATATATATAGAAAATACATACCCAAGCATTATCACGTTGACTAGGTGATGGTGCATGCTCAAAAGTACCATACTCTGCCTCATGTTGAATACATTCCAATCGTGGTCTTCGATACGTGCCATAACAAGAGTTACACCAACATATAATATGCTCTTGATAGTAAAATTCATCATAATTCCTATCGGAGGACACATGTGAAGTCGTTGCATGGGTAGGAGGTGGTGGAGTACCCTCTGATTGATCAGAATCTGCACATCATAAGAAACATAAAAAATATATATAAGTTATATATCCATCAAATATAGTTAAAATTAAATATTTCATAAACTTACAGTATAAAGTCGTTGCACGATGAGGAGACGGTGGTGGAGTTCCATCTGATTGATCAGAATCTACAAATAATGGTATTTGATATTAATAATTTGATTATCTACATAAATAAAAAATTCACATATACATATTTACACATACACACATATTCACATATACACATTTATACATACACACATATTCACATATACACAACACATATTATTGTGGGATAAATGCATGTATTTTGTATGAATGAGTGTATATGCATGCATGTGTGTGTACGTATATATGTGGATATGTATATGTGTGTTTATGTTATATGTATGTATATGTGTATATATATACATATATGCATGCATATATGTTTGCATGTATATGTGTATGTGGGTATGTGTATGTGTATGTGTATGTGTATATGTGTGTATATATGTGTATGTATTCTGACTTTTTTTTCTGTTTGAGATTAAATTAACAGGAGATATTGTATGGTCGAAAAAAATAAGAGGCGAGCTAACATACCACCTGAGTCGTGGCAGTTTTTTCGTAGACAGCTACGTCTTCAGGAGTCATTTCCTCAGCAGAAGGTACACAAATTAATAGTTTATATTTATAATTTTTAGATATTGTAGTAATTTTTTAATTTAATTTATGTATTTTTTTCCTTGAATAAACAGGCTGCTGCAAAGAAGAGAGTGGAGTCAGGCCACACATCGCACTTAGGCCAAATGGGCCATAATGGTTTTGTAGCTACGTTTGTAAGTATATGTGTTATTGTGAGTATATTTTTTATTTTAGTTAAAATGCAAGCAACTAATGTTTTTTGTTTGTTTCATTGCAGCGAAAGGATTATGGCCGATATCCTATGAAACACGAGATCGAGTATGCTACACATTTTGGATATCGGCGTTTGAGCGAGTATATACAAGATCATCTTGATGCCTTTGTGAGTATTTTTAAATTTTATATAATTATTTTGTTGTTATGAATGTTTTAATTATTTTATTGATTTATGTTTGTTATATGTAATACAGGAGTATTATGGGGAGACAAATATGGATGAGGTGGAGAGACAGACACAGGAGGGACGATCTCGATCGTCATAGGGTGATCATGAGGATGAGGATGAGGAAGATCAGGATGATCATGATATTGCTGATGATGATGATGATCATGATGATGATGATTAGGATTTTAGTTGATTATGACATTGGATTATATGTATTTACATTGATATATATATATATATATTTTTCTATATATTTTTCATTTCAGTCATGTTTTGAATTGTGTGTATGGTATTAAGTAATGAAGAGTTTTGTTCTATTGATTGTTATTATTGTTTATATTAAGCATGTGTTTTAATACTTTAATTATATAATTCATTCATATGTGTGTACCTAAGTGTATATGTATGTGTGTGTATATGTATGTATGTGCATGTGTATGTGTGTGTATATGTATGTATGTGCATGTGCATGTATAAGTGTATATGTGTGTATGAGTATGTGCATGTGCATGTGTATGTGTGTATATGTATATGCATGTATATGTATAACTCTATGTGTATGTGTGTGTATTTGCATGTATATGTGTATATGTGCATGTGTATGTGTGCGTATATGTATGTATATGCATGTGCATGTATAAGTGTATATGTATGTATCAATATGTGCATGTTCTTGTGTATGTGTGTGTATATGTATAACTCTATGTGTATGTGTGTGTATGTGCATGTATATGTGTATATGTAGGTATATGCATGTGTGTGTGCTTCTTCATCATGTATAAGTGTATAAGTGCATATCAATAAGTGTGAGTAAGGTATGTAATGAAAATAACACAATTCAAATGATCTACAAATAATAGAAATTGTACTTACAATTGTGATCCATAGTTTTTGCTTGGTTAGCTTCTTGAATAACCTGCAATAACGAGAGAGAAAAGAGAGAGAGAGAGAGAGAGAGAGAGAGAGAGAGAGAGATCTAGAGAGAGAGAGCTCTAGAGAGAGAGAGAGAGATCTAGAGAGAGAGAGAGAGTGAGATCTAGAGAGAGAGAGAGAGAAAATTCAAAGAGAGAAAGATGTAGAAAGAGAGAAACAAAGACAGAGGGAGACAATAACAGATAGCTTAAGCAAAACAACAATTCTGCATATACTTGCTTCAGCTCGTAAGCGCAGCGCAATTGCGAACGTTGGAGAGCTCTTCGATCGGATGCGTGAAAATGCTGATTGCAGAGCCTCCAACGTTTTAATTTTTGTCCGTCAACAGATCGTCCTATAAGCGATGCAACGCATCTTCGTATAAGCGACATTTGCTTAGCGTCTCTTATACGACGGAGTAAACCGTCGCTTATGCGACACAAAAAATAAGCGTCGCTTAAGCGACGCATTTGAAAAGCGTCGTTTAAGCGACGCTAAACGGAAGCGTCGCAAATACCGTCGTTTTTTGTGACGTATATTCGACGGTCCGCGCTCGACGGTAATTCCGACGCGAGTTGCAATTTTATATTGACGAAATTCTGTCGCGTTAACCGTCGCTACACGCCCGTATTCCTTGTAGTGAAACAAAAGGTAAAAAGACAAGAAAGAGTTTTAGCTTGGACAATAATAAAAACCTAGTTGCTCAAGAAAGAAACTATAATAAGCTCGGAAGAATTTGAATCATAATTTATAATGCATTCTTTTGTGGTAAATTTATGCCTTGCACATAATAATGTACATTATCTTAAGGATTTTGAACGAGATGCATGAATTGCAAATCAAAATAGAAAGAAGATTAAAGAAAATATGAAGGAAACTTATTCTTTTAGCAAACTTTCTTTCCGAGCATAAAATTTGATGACCTTGAGAAATTAATGTTTTTTTTTCTAACCTCGTGGATCTCTTGTGGAACGCTTCTCCAGGTTTCTGTGGACTATTGAAGTAAAGAGAAGAAAAGGTGCTTGATTGGAAGTAAAGTGAAGAAAAAGTGCTTGCCGAGAAGTTTTGGAGTAGAGCCTGGACCCAAAGACAAAGTAAAAGGAAGTTTCTAAAGATTGCTGAGACGCGAGTGCGACTTCTAGCACTGTAGCAAGAGGTCTTGTTGCTGCCGGCCTCCTCTGCAGCAGACCTCCACCTTCTCCAAGCTTGCACTTGTGCACACCTTGCACCAAGCTTCCAATAAGGGGGAGGGATGGACACCTTCTACCAGCACGCGCATACTACAATGAGACCTTGGGATGCTTGAGGAATTAGCTTAGCACTTCTCTGCACACTTCCTTGTCACTCTTCATGCACACCTTGCACGTCACTTCTCTGTGTCGCACACTGTGTGTCTCTTGCACCTCTTTCTTGCCTAGTTTAGACTATGCTCACTCTCACTTAGTCTTGCTTAGACTTGCTTAGTCGAAGAATAGTCCTTGCCTTGCTTTGAGTGTCGATTCACGTTCGCTCCTATCTGCAAGAGTATCTTGGTGCGCACTTTGATGTCCCAAGATTGTCTCCAAAATGGGACAAGCAACGAATCCTTGTTTTGTCCTGTAGTGACTTTAGACTAAAACAAAAACTTTAATTGGGGGGCCACACTTTCACTTCTGTGTACGTTGCCGCTTCACGTACCTTCACATTTTGTCTTTTAACTCTTCACTTTTCCACCTAAGAGAGGGTTCACCTGAACCTTCCAAAACACTTTAAAAACACTTTTGAACCTTAGGGAAATTAGAGAAATACCTCTGCAACCTGCAACCACTTTCTCCAATTCACCCTTTGTGGATAATTAATTCTGCACTACTGGGATGGACACCTTCTGTCGGCACGCGCACACTGCAATGAGACCTTGGGATCCTTGGGGAGCTAGCTTAGCACTTCTGTGCACACTTCCTTAGTCACTCTTCATGCACACCTTGCACTTCACTTCTCTGCGTCGCACACTATGTGTCTCTTGCACTTCTCTCTCTTGCCTAGCTTAAACTATGCTCACTCTTGCTTAGTTTTGCTTACACTTGCTTAGTCCAAGAATAGTCCTTGCCTTGCTTTGAGTGTCGATTGACGTACGCTCCTAACTGCAAGAGTATCTTGGTTCTCACTTTGATGTCCCAAGATTGTCTCCAAAAGTGGGCAGCCAACGAATCCCTGTTTTATCGTGTAGTGACTTCAGACTAAAACAAAAATTTTAATTGGGGAGCCACACTTTCACTTTTGCGTACGCTGCTGCTTCACATACCTTCACATTTTGTCTTTTAATTCTTCACTTCTGCACCTAAGAGAGGGTTCACGTGAACCTTCCAAAACACTTTTGAACCTTATGAAAATTAGAGAAGTACCTCTGCAACCTGCAACCACTTTCTCCAATTCACCCTTTGTGGACAATTAATTGTGCACTACCTGTGCACTTTGACACCTGAACTTTGAACACTTTGACTTTGCCAATGTTGACTTTATCCTTGACCATGTTGACTTTGACCAATTTGACTTTTATCTTTTGACTTTGATTGTGGCTTACTTTGATTGCAGTTGACTTTGACTAATATGACATTTAAGGGCTCAACATCATTGCTCCATAAGTGAGGTATTTTTGGGTCCGACATGCATAGAAACTCAGTTATGAATACAAGAGACTCTTGTACGAGCCATCCCTCTGCCATGTTGCCCTCTGGATGTGCTCTCTACCAAACAAACCCTTTTAATGTTTTTGTGAAGCACTACATCTATCTACTATGGACAGTTCTTGCTATTACATTTTCATGTACTACATGAACGAGTAAATGAAGCTAAATTGTGAGAATACTTGTGGGAAAGTATTTCTCTACCATACAGATAACCTCTATAGCATTGATTTCACAGTCTCTATGCTATCTCCATTTATCTCTTTAGAAGAGATCCACCATACCAAGGAACTGATTTTATAAATAGTTGTTCACACATCCTCCAAAAGACAATCTTTTAAAGCTATAGAGGCACAAACTGTAAACATTTATGCCAATCATGAGACTTGAGCCCTCCAAGATCGTTGTTTTGTGTGAAGGTAATCTTTAGACACCTCATGCATCCAATAGGTGTTCGAAACTCTGAAATAATCTTCCTCACTTGTTGCTCTTCCATCTTGCAAAGCACCCAAGGAGCTATTAGTAATGACACTGTTCCGTTGGGCTTAGTAATTGCCCATAAGTCTTGCATACGACCTCGGTGTTCCAAGTCCTCCCTTTGTGATTTGTTTTCTTTCTTTCGAATCAAAGTCTTCTAGAGAATCTCCCCCACATTCATTAAAATGTGCATTGGGTCTACCAAATGATTGAACAATAACTCACTCCAATAAGGGAGTTCGTGAAAGATTGACAATGATTTCATGCTAGCGACTATTGTTTCTGAATCCCACAGCTTTTTCCAATCGCTACCTTTAATTTTGCATTGCTCTTGTCGATCGATTGGCCGTTCATGTAAAACATGTCCATCATGCAAATATCTATCATGTCCTTCATAGAAAGTTTCTCGAAGTGCTTTGGAATAGCATGCTTTGAGTCATGGTTTGCGTAGGGGACAAGCATGGTAACCCAAAATAGATAAACTTGAACATTCACCATAAGCAGGCTAATCATGCATCATCCACATAAGTATGTCTTGCACTCACACGTCTCGTCTTCTTATAGGTTGAGACATGTCCTGCATAGTAATCCCATCCCATAAAGTGCACAGCTCTTCCACAAGTGGATCAAGGTACACATCCATAGTTTTAACCTTATACTTACCTATCACAATAAGAGCTAATAATAAATGGTCCTTCTATATGGTGAGCCATGGTGGGATGTTATAATTGACAAAACATACAGGCCATGTGCTCCATGAAGAGTTACATAAACCAAATGGATCTACTCCATCCATAGCTAAGCCTAGATGGCAGTTTCAAGGCTCACTAGCAAAATCTGGCCACTTATTATCTATGTGTTTCTAAGCATCAAATTCAGCAGGCACTTGCATTACACCATCTATAGACCTGCTCTTTACATTCCATGATATTAATTCAGTTATGGATTTACATCTAAACATGCTCTTTATTCTTGGAATGATAGGAAAATGGCGAAGAATCTTTGCAAGGATTGCTTTGCCCACAAGGTCTTCTCGAAACCTATTTGCTCCACACTTTGGACATATGTGGAGATGCTCATCCTCGTTTCAATAGAGAATGCAATCATTCGGATAAGCATGAATCTTAGTGTAATCCATTCCAATGGATTGTAAAAGTCTTTTTTCATCTCCACGTGTTGGAGGCATGTCATTGTTATCTAGCAAAAAATTATCCTTAAGAAGCTTGCAATAAGTAATTAGAATGATATTAGTAAATAAAGTTATTTTGATAAAGCAATAAAGGTTTATTTCAAATCCACTTACCTAAACAATTCAGAGACACTACTATCTGACCATCCATAAATGGAATGCAGATTGAGCATCGCGAGTGACGCACATAGTACAAATATCTTTTCCCTAGTGTATAGTGGTAAATGGGCTAGTCTTTGCATGTTCTCATATTCTTCATCACCTTTTGATCGTGGAAATTCTGTTGTGTCCATGAAACCCATGACATCTTCTCCACCATCTTGATCTTCGTCCATCTCATAAAATGCTTTGAACATTTCTTCCATGTGTTCATTCTGTGTAATGCTACTAGTACCTTGTACTGCTACCTCCCTCTTTGTTCTCTTCTGTCCATATGAGGTTACTTGTGCAATGTCCTTTGGGTCCACCTGCTCACCAGGGGGACCATGCAAATGGTAGCATAGATTTTATAGTCCACTTCTATCAAATGATCCATATTCTCTAACATGTGGAATACAAATCTGTTGTTTTTGATAAATTTGATACTTGCACTGAGTGCAAGGACATGCCATTCTCTCTTGTGGATCCAGACTATCATACAATATGGACAGTTTAGAACATTTAATATTTCTTATTAAACCTAAAAAACGTAATCCTAAAGACCTAAACCTAAAATATGTATGCATGTGTATATATTAAATCCAAATTTATATTTGATGTACAAGCACTTTAAAACTTGAAAAGCAAATAGTTCACGCATCAAAATTCTATGAAAAGATATTCTAATGATCCAATGACTACTATAATGCCACATGGCATATGAAAATCATAAAACATAAAATACTTAATCCCTTGATTTGTAACAAAAATGCTATCAAAAAATCTAGATGTCTATTTATCTATTATTTTTTAAGCTTTATTTTATATTTTCCCCAAGGTAATCATATACTTTAGAAAGAAATTATTGGTGGGATCAAATCATCACTTTTTGGATCTCTTCACATGAGCTAGCTTAAAGAAGGCGGTCTAGTTGAGCTTGAAGGGGCTACAATTGTGTCTTCTTCATCATTTTCAAGGTGTGTAGTAACTAATATCTATTTTTGGAGGATAACATGATTAAGCTCTAGAGATCAAAGATGTCATTGGATAGCTTGTATTATGTCAACTTGTACAAAAAGTGCATCTTCTCTACTTTATTGTAACTTCAATCATGGAATGTAACAATTATATTTGGGGCCTTGGTCCTTACATCTTCCTCATGTGTACCCTTCTCTTTATGATGCCACTGTAATCACAGTTAAATATATATATTCTCTTATAGCTTTCTATTTATGATATCTCTATATTCTTTATATATATATATATATATATATATATATATATATATATATATATATATATATATATATATATATATATATGTGTGTGTGTGTGTGTGTGTGTGTGTGTAGTGTGGACCTAAAAACGAGCACTTGATATCAAATAAGGAGAATTTAGAATACATAGAGAATTTTTCCATATGCAGGAAGATAAAATCTTCATGTCTAAGAGGTGCTTTTGAGCTGCTCGGAATGCATGTTACCTTTTGGGATGGCATCCCAATGCTCCTCTATATCTAATTATACGGATCTTAAGGAAATGTACGAAAACTGGGTTATGGATGATATTGTTAGGATAGGTCCATTTTGTGAATGCAAAGGATGATTGCCCATTAATCTTACATTAATTTCCTATTTCATAAACCCCTCATCACCCATTATGAGGGGTTTAATGGGTACTGTAGCTTGTGAAAATTTCATTGTAGCATTACTGCATGCAATAATAGTACTTGGATTGATGACTTGCAAAAATTTTACTTCTAACTAGCAATCATACAAAAATCAATATTAAATATGTTATTAACTCTAAGACAATATGATATAGAGTTCTACCCATCTAAGAGATTGAATAATATCTTATCTTGATATGGCCTATGTGTAAATTAATAATTTAATGTGAATTTATCCAATATTGATCCTTTTAAGCTATAACGCTTGCAAACAAGTGATCTAATGTATCAATGACACAAGCTATAAGTGTAATCAAGTGTTGGATTCATGTAACATATTTCGAATATCAAACTAAGGGTATACCCAATCAGGTGCACAAAAACATGTACATATGCAATGATGAACAAATGTATGGACAAGGAAGCAACTAATATGAATAAAAACACACACTCCCTCATCTTGCACTCACTCATTCATGCATTTCCACCTCCATTGATGCCTAAATAGTTATGTATCTCAGATGTCATGTCCAAATATAGTTGAACATTGAGAGTCTCCTACACATATTTAGGCCAAGAAAAATATATGACCAAAATTACCTTCCTACGTTTTGATCCTCTTAATACCTAACATATGCATGTCACACATGAAAAAAGGGAGAATGGGGATAGAATTCTTACCTTAACATGCACTTCATTTGAAGTATATGCATTAAAGCTCATGAACAAGGAGATAAAAGGGTAGGAAAGACTAGTTACTAGGATTCTTGTCCTAATAATTAGTGATTTTTCACATTGAGCATCTTTTTACAAAGATAAAAGAAATAGAGTTATGTGGGTGTGCCGTAAATTAGTTCATTTCATTTCATTTCATACACATGGGCCATGTAGTTCATAAATATAATGAGAGAGCCAAAAGCATGGAAAAACCATTATATATGGTTGGGTATGTGCAACTACAAGACTTATCATTGCTTTTACATGGCTCAATTCATGTTTAAGGATTAGAATGTGATGAAAACTCTAAAACCATTCATTGACACTTCTTTTTCTTGTGTTCATTGCAGCTTCAATGCTTTTTCCTACAAGAGTCTCCTCACTGTAGTGTGTGTATTTGCTGATAGATCTTTGTGCCTCTTGTTGTAGGTATAAGTGGAAATAGGTATAAAGTTACATATTATATGAGCTGAAATAGAGAAACAAAATGATGTAGCTCTACATGTGGCTTTGAATTCATATCAAATTCCTTTGTTTCATTTAATATTCCAACTATAGTGCTCTTGTTAGCTTTATCCATCATCCTTTATGTTTAGTTCTATTGGGTCATAGGATTCTCTATTGTTTTGATAGATTCCCAACATATTTTCATCTTAACCCAATTTCTCCTTGATCTATTTTTACTCTTCTTCCTCTATTTGGCCAGTGGTCATTTTTCGTCTTGTGACATCTTTCTTCTTCGTCTCTTTCCAAATACTTCCCAAATGTAGCAAAACTACATAATCCAATATTCTTTGGATTCTATTATTCAATCTTGTACAGGCATGTTTCCTTTTAAAGTTTCTTGTAAAAGGAATTCCAATCTACTACAATAATCAAAGAAGCATCTATTTATCCTCTAACTCAAATTTCTATGAAACGAGTATGCATAATAATCGTTTTTAGCACTTTACAAGAGACAAAAAACTAATAGATGATAATTAAGTTCATCGAGTAAAATAGGTCAATACAAATATATTTTCCAAAAATAAATGAACATTAACAAACTTAGAGAGTATAAAACAAGCTCTAGGAATGATGAAGCTTGCATGACAAAGCTTTGGCTGAAAGAGAAAGAGGAAAATATATACGAATCCCGAGGTAATATGAAGAGGAAAAGTATGTACCTAGTAAATATTACAATAATATACATGTATTTATAAATCCCAAAGAATTAAGATGTCAAAGGAAAATAATAGGTGCATTGAAAATTATGAAAGGGAGATAAAGCAAGAAATGAAGTTGGAAATTTTTTGTGGACCTTCTATGTACATCGTCAATAGAGATCCAGTTTGAGGTATAGACTCAAGCACCCCATATGAACCTTCATTTACGAAGAATGTAAAAGCATCAAGCATTTACACATGTAAAATTACGTGCATGTGTGTGTTACATGCATGTGTGTGTGTTACATGCATGTGTATGTGTTACATGCATGTGTATAGTGAGTTGAGGCATAAAATATAGATGCAAAGTGTATAGAAATATATATAGATTTTTTCTTGAAGGAAGCTCGGCAATAGACTACTCTCGAAAACTTAAATTAATAGAAAGAAAAAGTATACAAGTGGTGGTCCTAGCACCCATGGGACCCCCCGAATCCCACAAAGCAAGGGTTGCTTAAGACTTGCTAGAAGACATTACAAAGAAGGTTGATAGCCCTTTTATCCCCCTGATGGGGGCCCACTTTCTTTTAATCTTGTTGTTCTCAAGGAAAGCCACTCTATGATGTCTGAAATGTGGGGGCTTCTTACAATTGGAAATTCTTTTGCCTAAAAGGAAAAGAGTTTTTTTGATCGACCATTCTTTAGGAGGGCTACCAAAGTTGGCGGCACACCTCTCTTTCCAGATCTTAAAGAAAATGCCAAAGGATTAGATTTGTGATCATTGATGCAGTTATGCAAGTGGATTATGAAGAGTGATGGTTGTTCCAAAGTAGGTTCAATGCTTTAGAGGGCTCAAGGACTTGCCTCCTTACTAGGCATGGCCCCCTCTAGTTTGATGGTCTTAGAGGAAACAATGCCAATAGTCATGATAAAGTTCAGAGATTCAAGAAGAATAAGGACCTTGATGTCACACTAAATAGGAGATGGTGTTTGGATTGGTCAGGTCTTCAGTGGGAATTCAAGTTGGCATCCTCTCATCAAGGTTTAAACATTGGCTCTTATGTGGAAAATCCTCCACTGAGAAATTGGGATTCATATAAAAGCTAAAAACTATTTTTGGTGCCCCTCCATGGTGTAAATGATAGCACAACCAATCCAATAGCACTCTAACTATCACATAGTAAATGAAGTACATCATGAGGTATGCCCATGACAAATGCTAGTCTAGAGAACCATAGTGTTTACTTACATGCCTCACTTGCTACAACATACTTTGCTTTTGTAGAAAAAATGTTTTACATTCTTGAAGGTGAGATGTCAAATAAATAGCACCACTAGTGAATTGAAAAATCTACTATAAAATTGACTTTCAATTTTCTGTGTAGCTAGCATAGTCATAGCTTAAGCATCTAATAATGGATGCATCATCTCTACCTAAGCATAGAACATATTCTTAGTGACACACATATGCCAATATTTTTTTATCACTTCCAAATGAATCTTTCCAATATTCGATATATATCTACACACAACACCTATTGCAAATGCAATGTCTTGCCTTGTAGCTACCATAGCATAGATGAGACTACCAATAAGAACTTGATAAGAAATGTTTGTAATGAATTCATTTTTCTCAAAAACCTTGGTTCAATCATCCTTGCTTAGCTTCACATATGTAGACAACGGTGTAGTCAATTTCCTTACACCATCCATATTAAATATATGAAGTTCTTTGGTTACATACTCACTCTAAGACATGTATATGCATTTGTTACCCCTATCACAAGTAATGCACATGCCAATAATATTTTTAGCCTCTCGCAAATATTTGATGTTTGAATTCAGACTCAACTTTGTCTTCAAGAGAGATAATTATTTTAATAACTTGCTACCAATTGGCATACCATCAACATAAAACATCACGCATATCAAGTTTCCATTTGAACGTCTCTTAGTGTAGAGTCAATGATCCTCATTGCTTCTAGAATAGCCTTGGGACTTCATGAATGCATCAAACTTCTGATGGCATTATATAGGTGAACACTTAACTCCATAAAAGCTCTTCTTGAGCTTATAGAGTAGACTTTCTTTTCTAGGAACTGCATAATCCTCTGGTAGTTCCATACACATCTCATTTCTAAGATCTCCATGTGAGAAAAAAACCTTCACATCCATTTGGACCAACTCGAAGTTCTCTTTCGCTACTAATCGAAGCAAGATGCATAGTCTCTTCATCTTGACCAAAGTTGGAAAGATTTCATCAAATAAACTCCTTGTTGTTGCTCGAATACTTTTGCAACTAGGTATGTTTCATAATTTACAAAACCACTATCTGATTATACAAGGGAGATGCATGCAACAACAAGCTTGGATTACATAGGATATTGTTAGAATAAGTCCAACTTATCAATCGGAATGATCACTAGCCATTAAGCTCATAGGAATTTCCTATTTCATAAACCCCTAATAACCCATTATGAGGGGGTGCATGGGTAACCTAGCTTCTAAAAAAATCATCGTACTATTATTGGATGCAATAACAATGATTTTATCGATGATCATGCCAAAAGTTTACCTCTAACTATCAATCATAGAGAAATTAAGATGTAACATATTATTAAATCTAGGATGATATCATATAAATTCCTATCCATCTAAGAGATTGAATTATATCTTATCTTGACATGGCCTATGTGTAAATTTATACTTTAATGTGAATCTATCCAATATTCATCCTTGTAAACTATAACACTTGCAAACAAGTGATGGAATGTATCAATGACAGAAGCTATAAGTTTAATTGTGATGGATTGACCTAACATGTTTTGAACATCAAACCAAGAGTGTACCCAATCAGGTGCATAAAAGCATGTACATATGCAATGGTGAACAAATGTATGGATGAGGATGCAACTAATATGAATAAAAACACACACTCAATCATCTCTCACACACTCAGTCACGCATTTCCACCTCCACTCATACCTAAACAATTATATGTCTTATGTGTCATGTCCAAATATAGTTGAACCACTCAATGAACTCTTTTATTGGAAGTGGTTTCGATGCATTGAGAATCTCCTACACATAGTTATGTCAAGAAAAATAGATGCCCAAAATTAACTTCCTACACTTTGATGCTCCTAACACCTAGCAAGTGCATGTCACACATGAAAAAACAGGGAATGGGGATAGAAAGCTTACGCTAACATGCATTCCATTTGAAATACATGCATTAAAGCTCATGAACAAGGAGATACGAGAGTAGGAATGACTAGTTACTAGGCTTGTTATCCCAATAATTGGTGGTTTTTCACATTAACCATCATTTTACAAAAAGGCAACAAATTGAATTACTTGGATGTGCCCTAAATTAGTTCCTTTCATAGACATGGGCCATGCACGTCATAAATAACATGAGAGATGCTCTTATTATGTATGGTTGGATCTGTGTACCTACAAGATTCCCCATTGCTTTTAGATCTCTCAATTTATGTCTAAGAATTACAATGTGATGAAAAATCCAAAAACATTTATGGGTAGTTCCATTTCTTGTGTTTATTGTGGCTTCAATGCTTTTTTACTACAACACTCTCCCAACTGTAGTATGTGTCTTCTCTGATAGACCTTTGTGCCTCTTACTATAGTATAAGTGTCAATGGTGTAGCTCTATTTGTTGCTTGGAATTCATATCAGATTCCTTTGTGTCATTTTGTATTCCAACTACATTGATCTTTTGAACTTTATCCATCATCCTTTATGTTTAGTTTTATTGGGTCATAGGATTCTCTATTTTCTTGAAGGCTTCCCAACATATTTTAATCTTAACCCAATTTTTCCTTGATCTAATCTTACTCTCTTTCCTCTAGTTGGATAACAGTGTTTTATTCTTGTGATAACTTTTTGCTTCTTCTCTTCCCAAATAAGTCCAAAATGTAGCGAAATTTCTTAGTCCAATATTCTATGGATTCTATTAAGTAATCATGTATATTCATGTTTGCTTTAAAGTTTCTTGTAAAAGTCCGATCTACTACAATAATCAACGAAGCATCTATTTATCCTATAACTCAAAGTTCTATGAAACGAGTATGGATAGAGAGTTTTTTTAGCATTTTACAAGAGAGAAACTAGTAATAGATGATAGTTAGGTTAATCGATTAAAAAAGGCCAACTCAAATCTATTTTTAGAAAATAAGTGGACATTCACAAACGTAGAGAGTATAAAACAAGCTATAGGAGTGATGAACAAAGTCTAGTCAAGTGTTGGATTGACCTAACATGTTTTGAATATCAAACCAAGATTATACCCAATCAGGTGCATAAGCGCATGTCCATATGCAATGGTGAACACATGTATGGACCTTGGCTATGGTTGGCCCTTGGCCCACACACACATGGAGTGGTCTTTGTAGACGAATGTCTGAGAATCACAATCATACATGCACATACACATAAACATACTATTGTGAGTAACAATCCATGTTGAGTCCAAAAATCACATTAGATTTTCACTCACAATGATATGCAGACATACACATACACATACTATTTTGAAGTAAGAATCAATGTTGATTTAGACAATCACAATAGATTTTAATTCACAATCATACATGCACATGCACATACACATACTATTGTGACGAGGATGTCTCATAAAAGTTTTTTCTCAATTGGATGAAAACGTTTTGGGATTTGTTTACAGTCCACGGGATCTTAGAAGGTCTAAATAAATCTTTAGGAGAAAACCATCTAGAGCTCTAGAAAGCTCTACTTGACTTATTAACACCTTGTGAGCCATTGAATTATAAAAAAGAAGATAAAACCTTTTGCGACATGCAATAGTAGATGTTAATTCAAAACCATACACACACATACACATACACATACACATACTATTGTGTAAGAATCAATGTTGAGTCCAACAATCACAATAGATTTTGACTCAAAATCATACACTCACATATACATACACACTCTATTGTGAAGTAAGAATCAATGTTGATTCAAACAATCACAATAGATTTTCACTCACAATCATACATGGACAAATATATACACATACTATGGTGAAGTAATAATCAATTCTGAGTTAAACAATCTCAATAATACACAAACATACACGTGTGCGTTGTCGGCGCGAAAGCGACGGTCAGTGGATCAGGGCGACCGCCGGGAGTACGGCGCACACAGGGTGCTTGGAGCAAGCTCAGGTGCAAAGAAGAGGAAACTTAACTTATGAACCACTCATTTAGTGATTAAGAATGTTTCATCTAGCATTGGTAACTCAATACTTTCAAAATAAACTGTTCATTCGCAAAGAATAGCATGCAATATTATTGTTGTTACACTAACTTCCGTGGTCCTAATCAAGATTCAAAACACTATTCATCATTAGGTATCACCGTTGTCAACATGAGGAAAAATCAATTATGGAACACCAATGTAATTTATCTATAATGGTTTCTACAGCAATTAGAAAAAACAAAGGAGCTACAGGTTTATGAAATCCCTAAGATTAACAGAGCAAACACCTATAGAATTGAGAGTCGATGGCTCTCTCTGATTGCGAACTCGTGCAAATAGCTTATCATGAATCGTGTATAAAGAGTTGACGTTCTAATCACTTGACATTAAATATCAAATGATAATAAGAGGAACTTAAAAAATAAAATGCAGAAGATTGAAATTATATTTTACTCCACCAGATTCATGCTCTTTCGTCCTTCTTTTCATATCATGAGATAGGATTATTCAATTCCACGAAGAGAGTCAAAGTGTCCGAGCATGAAAGTTAGTAGCGTCGTTGAAATTCATGATCGAAGTCAGCTTCCAATCATTGAAGGTTAATTCAAATCGTGAGCAATCAGAATATGCATACAGAATTTTATCCCTCCATCAGCCTCAAGGTCATCAATCTTTCCCTGTGGTTGTCATCAGATACATCTCTGTTAAATGTCTTTCTTGCCAGATGCCACAGCAGCAAATATATGCGCTCATGCATTACAGAACATAGGTAATGTTTTTGTTGGCTGCTTGAAATTATCTTTGCTCCTGTTCAACCTTTCAACAAGCGTAGTTTTTGACAATTGACAGAGTGAAACTTCGCCATCTTCTCTGAACACAATTCGTTCCAAATCCGTAATCGCCTTCAAAATTCATACATCAGTTCCAATAATCAGCAGCAAAACATCAATCGTCCTCTGAACCTTTGCTCATCATAGCATGTGTTAGATTGATTCAATAAAATTGACTTCTCCCAAATTCCAAAGCCGTCCACATCAGCTCCCTCTTAATTTGCGAGATGTAATACATATATAGGCGTTAGATAAACATCAGCTCAGATGCGTCAGTTCCCAAGAGCGAGAAGCAAAACATTAATCGGCCTCTATGTATTGCTAGAAAAGATCTCGATTGGCCTTTTTCCACTGCACAGTCGTCCGTCTCCTCTCCTTTCTTTGCATGCGCCCCCTTATTCAATCCCATCCTCTGTATATATAGAACCTCCAGATCATTGCGCGCATCAGAAACTTGTTCCACATCGACCTCCGTCCACAAAAGTGAAGAAGTGAAGAAGCCTTTGTACTATGACACATCTCCCCCTTTCAGACCTGTAGCATGCAGCTATAATTTCTGCTGCCAGAGATTGTCCCTTCCTTCAGCGTCAAATCGTCATCCTCAATTCATCTGCGCTAAATGTTTTGCAACACATATCTAATTAAACTATAATTAACTTCTGTGCATTGTTAGAAGAGACATCGATTGGCCTCGATGAATCAGAAAGATAGCAACGTTGGAGTTTATATAGAGGTTGTTGATCGAATCTTTTCCGTAGCAATTAAGCATCATTCGATGGCAGATTTTTCGTACCTTCAAGTTGATGCCAGAGTTAAGCTTCAATCTGAACGTGTGATGTTGTGAAAGCGGCATCAGATCATATGCGCGCCATCTCTCCCTGCGTGATTCTCATTCCGAATAATGTACCCACTAGAGCGTCAGATTCGGAGCAGCAATATAAAGCAAATTGTCGAATGGTGTCCATGGCAAAGCTGTACAAAACCCGAAGGTTGAACGTTGATCCATCAAAGATGCATGATGACATCTGTTAGGAAGAGCATGACAGAGAAGCACAGCGTGGGTAGCATAGTTATCGAGAGGATCTCTGCCAGAGAGCTCCGGATGAAATCTGCTCCCCCGCTCCTTTTTCTACAGTGAGAATCCGCCTCCCTTTCCTCTACTCTGTGCCTCTCCCTCCTCGTGCTCTCATGAATTGCCACAGCACTGTAGATTAATCTCCATGGGACAGAATCGTTCTCTCTCTAGCTTCTCTCTGTCATGACTTGCATGCACACTACAGCCTACAGCGTGGCCACTCTCTCTCGCTCTTTCTCTCTCGGAGCAGATGCACGTATAATGGAGGTGAAGGAAAACGAAGCAAAAGAGGAAAATAAAATCTACCTGAAAAAAAATCATTAGAAAACTTGTAATAAACATAGACATATATATACACACAAAAATCTGTGCCTATCACTCTTTTAAATTTTACTTTATCCTATATCCACACTTTTGCCCACATTTATTCACCACACTTTAAATTAACTTTTCTCACATAACTCACTTGCTCCATTCTTTTACCCACTTTCATCTTTACCATTCATTTAAAGTTTCACTTTAACCTCTTTTAATTGCATCTTTTATTCAAACCACTCCTTAAATCCCTTTAGTTACACATCTTCTATAAACCATTCTTTTTCCTAGTACTCATACACACCACTAGATATTTATCCATTTCATTTATCATTTATAATTTAATTAGCTTCTTTCTTATTTTAAATAAATTATTTAATTTAAGTTTAGTGTAAGGGTTTAATTAATTAGAACCTTAATATTAAAATATAAACACACTATTAAGGTAACTAATTAAATCATAATTTAGTTTTATAAGTTAACCAATGCTTAATTATAGATTAATTTCATTAAATAGTAGTTATTTTAACCCTTGAAACATACTAAAACCCTAGAAAACCTACTTAAAACCCATAAGAACCCCATTAGAACCCTTTGAAAATCAATTGAATACCTAGTTAAACCCTAACATTAACCAAGAATTAATGCTCCTATCTTAAATGCACAAGATTAAACATAAACCTAGGATCTTAAACCCATAAATCAATGTTTCTATGGCCTAAACACACATTATACGAGCAATTTAGAGTAAACCATAATTTGAACTTTTGTTTTCTTCATCCACTTGAACCTGTAAACACTTCAAAAGTAGTTAATTCAATCCACACAACTGTTTAACAATGATATAAAAGGTTTGAGATCACCAATAACGTTGTTTTCATTTTCTCTGGTCATCAACTGGAAAGTTGAAAACTTTCCGACATTCGCCCGGGCCAAACCTGCACATCGTCCTCGATGGGCCAACCTGCACATCATAGAAAGCAATATCAAATTCCTTTGAAACTTATTCATTACTCAAATTCAAATTGTCTATATATAAAAAATGCTTCTATCATTAGTACATCTTCAAATAGCAAAGAAAACTTATAAAATTATGTAAACTTGAATTTAAACCTTTTCGTTCAATGCATGAATTGGAAACAGGTTTTAGAAAGAAACTATAGAAGTCATTCAAATAGTGTTCGTACTAACTCTTCTATTAACTCTGTTCATAAGTAAAGCATATGTTATATAGGCCTTCTACCCTCATCTCCTAACCATTTGCCATTAAGATACAAAAAACTAACTCCCCTCTAGCATACATCCGCCTTATATAGTCCGCTTTTCAAATCAGAAGTGATTTCGAGACCACAACTGATTTATTTGATTTTTCTTTTATCTCATTTTTTTTTATCATAATTTTTCCTTTTTGTCATTTTTCCTCTTTTCATATGCAACAACCATTAGTGTACTGCTTTCAATTTTTCTTCGCAACTTTTTTTTTTGATGAAGGGGAAAGGCTTAACCCCTAATCAGAGCAAAGGATCTAGAGGTAAGCTAAAGCAGGAACTAGGATCTCTTTAGCTAAATGGGTCAGATTTAAGGAAGCTTACCTATATAAAACAAGTCTACTTCTACTAGGAGTTGCAAGTTAAGGGTTCCTTCAACTATCCATATGACAGCCATAGGTCTTCTAATCCCTATCTTCTCTTCAAGCACATCCCTACTTCAGTATAAATTCTACTTTTCATAATTTTAAGAGGTTTCTTAACCTATCTGAAGAATGTACATTTCTAATTATGATAATGCAGGAAAAAACAAAACTTAAAACATTAATCAAGGTTAGAACTGTTTCACCTGATCTATATTGATTCCATCTTTAGCATCGCCATTCATTCAAATATCGCTTTGTTTGCTTAAATTTTAAACTGCATGTACTATCTTCAACCTCATGCGCTTCATTCATAGTCTATTTTTGAAGAAAATCTTAGTTCATCAATCAGCTCCCAATCTTCATGCTAATCCTGAAAAATAACTCAACTCAAAAATCTTGTGAGAAACATAATTATTAGAAAACTTATACAAAAGGTAGCAATCCAAGATAATATTTCTCGATAGTCCATTTGTACAAATCAAAGCAATATTAAATCTTATTCTATCTCGGGTATCTCCATTTGATATACGCCTAAAGGTGGAAACCCAACTATCCCTAGGTATGCCATATTGATACGCTAAATGTTCATACTCCTTGATATACCTAGTAACATCTTTACCACCAAACTCTTTCTTCTCTATTTTGAGGTCATCAATCAATTTCCAGACTCTTGTTTCTACGAGGTAAGGGTCCATTATGAAAGCTCTATTTCTTGACCACTCAAAACTATGTCACAAATATCAGATCTCCCTGAGCTGCTATGCCGCTCCTTCACGTCGGGTTCACCAAATTGTCGGCGCGAAAGCGACGGTCGGTGGATCAGGGCGACCGCCGGAAATACGGCGCACGCAGGGTGCTTGGAGCTAACTCAGGTACAGGGTTGGAGACTCATAGAGCAAATTAATCTCAAGAAGATTTATTAGATCAAAGTAATATAAAATGATAAAAAAATCTATGGGATTCGTTTCGCAATTGTCAGTCAATCATAAATCCAATTGGAAGAGTGGATCAGATTGAATTGTTGATGTAATAGAAGAACCATAATTTTAAGGAGTATATATATGTCAAACGTTCGTGTTAACTTCATGACTCAACACAATGATAGAAACATCTTTTCTCTTCTCTATGTTTACAAGATTTCCAGAGGTTTTACTATGTGAACACTTTTATACGCTCAAAGAATTTCAGGTGTTTACTTCGTGATACAACAGGTAAATGCATGCAATACTTATATGTCAAGTCACTGATGATGTTTTTCCGTAATCGCCTTCAAAATTCATACATCAGTTCCAATAATCAGCAGCAAAACATCAATCGTCCTCTGAACCTTTGCTCATCATAGCATGTGTTAGATTGATTCAATAAAATTGACTTCTCCCAAATTCCAAAGCCGTCCACATCAGCTCCCTCTTAATTTGCGAGATGTAATACATATATAGGCGTTAGATAAACATCAGCTCAGATGCGTCAGTTCCCAAGAGTTAGAAGCAAAACATTAATCGGCCTCTATGTATTGCTAGAAAAGATCTCGATTGGCCTTTTTCCACTGCACAGTCGTCCGTCTCCTCTCCTTTCTTTGCATGCGCCCCCTTATTCAATCCCATCCTCTGTATATATAGAACCTCCAGATCATTGCGCGCATCAGAAACTTGTTCCACATCGACCTCCGTCCACAAAAGTGAAGAAGTGAAGAAGCCTTTGTACTATGACACATCTCCCCCTTTCAGACCTGTAGCATGCAGCTATAATTTCTGCTGCCAGAGATTGTCCCTTCCTTCAGCGTCAAATCGTCATCCTCAATTCATCTGCGCTAAATGTTTTGCAACACATATCTAATTAAACTATAATTAACTTCTGTGCATTGTTAGAAGAGACATCGATTGGCCTCGATGAATCAGAAAGATAGCAACGTTGGAGTTTATATAGAGGTTGTTGATCGAATCTTTTCCGTAGCAATTAAGCATCATTTGATGGCAGATTTTTCGTACCTTCAAGTTGATGCCAGAGTTAAGCTTCAATCTGAACGTGTGATGTTGTGAAAGTGGCATCAGATCATATGCGCGCCATCTCTCCCTGCGTGATTCTCATTCCGAATAATGTATCCACTAGAGCGTCAGATTCGGAGCAGCAATATAAAGCAAATTGTCGAATGGTATCCATGGCAAAGCTGTACAAAACCCGAAGGTTGAACGTTGATCCATCAAAGATGCATGATGACATCTGTTATGATGACATCTGTTAGGAAGAGCATGACAGAGAAGCACAGCGTGGGTAGCATCGTTATCGAGACGATCTCTGCCAAAGAGCTCCGGATGAAATCTGCTCCCCCGCTCCTTTTTCTACAGTGAGAATCCGCCTCCCTTTCCTCTACTCTGCGCCTCTCCCTCCTCGTGCTCTCATGAATTGCCACAGCACTGTAGATTAATCTCCATGGGACAGAATCGTTCTCTCTCTAGCTTCTCTCTGTCATGACTTGCATGCACACTACAGCCTACAGCGTGGCCACTCTCTCTCGCTCTTTCTCTCTCGGAGCAGATGCACGTATAATGGAGGTGAAGGAAAACGAAGCAAAAGAGGAAAATAAAATCTACCTGAAAAAAAATCATTAGAAAACTTGTAATAAACATAGACATATATATACACACAAAAATCTGTGCTTATCACTCTTTTAAATTTTACTTTATCCTATATCCACACTTTTGCCCACATTTATTCACCACACTTTAAATTAACTTTTCTCACATAACTCACTTGCTCCATTCTTTTATCCACTTTCATCTTTACCATTCATTTAAAGTTTCACTTTAACCTCCTTTAATTGCATCTTTTATTCAAACCACTCCTTAAATCCCTTTAGTTACACATCTTCTATAAACCATTCTTTTTCCTAGTACTCATACACACCACTAGATATTTATCCATTTCATTTATCATTTATAATTTAATTAGCTTCTTTCTTATTTTAAATAAATTATTTAATTTAAGTTTAGTGTAAGGGTTTAATTAATTAGAACCTTAATAATAAAATGTAAACACACTATTAAGGTAACTAATTAAATCATAATTTAGTTTTATAAGTTAACCAATGCTTAATTATAGATTAATTTCATTAAATAGTAGTTATTTTAACCCTTGAAACATACTAAAACCCTAGAAAACCTACTTAAAACCCATAAGAACCCCATTAGAACCCTTTGAAAATCAATTAAATACCTAGTTAAAGCCTAACATTAACCAAGAACTAATGCTCCTATCTTAAATGCACAAGATTAAACATAAAGCTAGGATCTTAAACCCATAAATCAATGTTTCTATGGCCTAAACACACATTATACGAGCAATTTAGAGTAAACCATAATTTGAACTTTTGTTTTCTTCATCCACTTGAACATGTAAACACTTCAAAAGTAGTTAATTCAATCCACACAACTGTTTAACAATGATATAAAAAGTTTGAGATCACCAATAACGTTGTTTTCATTTTCTCTGGTCATCAACTGGAAAGTTGAAAATTTTCGACAGCGTACTGTTGAAGAACCAATGTTGATTCAAAGAATCATAATATATTTTCACTCGCAATCATACATGCACGTACAGATACACATACTATCGTGAACTAAGAATCAATGTTGATTCAAACAATCAAATTAGTTTTTAACTCACAATTTTAAATAAATTATTATTTTTCTTTATTTATTTAATCCTAAAATAGTTTTCTTCCAATCAAGATAGTTTGTGACCGAAAGCTTTTCAATCAGAAATGTTTTTTTATGAAAAAAGTTCCCTTTGAAAACATTTTAGATTGAAAGATGGCCCATTTTGTTGATATATTTAGGTAGTGATGTGTATGAACACACTAGGACCGTCGGGGCACTTTTTTCCCTCTTTAGGAGGTTTTTTTTCCCCCGGCTTGTATATACGCCTATTGCCCTAATGGGCTACTTATCTTTGTACATTCTCTAGTAATACATTCACTATTGTGTGTTTGTGCTCAAACCTTCTTCTTCTTCCTTGTGTTGTTTGCGTGCTTCCGCAGACATCTATCTCCAACAATTGGTATCAGAGCAGGTCGTCGCTTCATCTAGGGCGCCATCGACACTCCTCCGTTTGCAGTCTCAGAATCGCACGAAGGTATATACCGGTTTCTGTTCACTAGTTTAAGCATCTCGGAGTCTACTACAGGTCTAGCAGAACTCGTCTGGGCAGTTCTGTTCAACTTTTTGAGATATAGTCAATTTTCTGCATTAAGGTATTTTAGTCACCGGCCATGGCTGAAAGCAGTGATGTATTCCGTATGTTGGTTGTTGAGGATAAGTTGGATGGTACCAACTACCCATTATGGGCTTATATGATGCGACATGTATTGGTTGCAAAAGGACTGTGGAACATTGTGCAGGGTGTTGAAAGACGTCTTGTTACACCTGCAACTACAGGTACTGCAAATACAGGTGCTGGAGCTGATGAAGATGGTGTCGAAGATGATATTCCGCAGATTCCTGTTCGTGCTGCTGTTTCTGTTGCACCTACTGTAGAGAAAATTCGTTGGGATGGCAGAGATGCCAAGGCACATGCATTGATAGCCTTGTCTGTCAAACGTTCCATTATTCCTCATATTCGCTCTTGCAGAATAGCTAGGGATGCTTGCGATACACTAACCACATTGTACCAAGCTAGGAATGAGGCTCGTGTTGCTTACCTCCGAAAACAGTTGGAGAGTGAGCACATAAATGAAGGTGATTCTATGGACAGTTTCCTAACAAAGATCAAAGATTTGAAAGAATAGTTGATTTCTGTTGATGAGGTTATACTGTTGGAGTTAGACGTCTGCGGAAGCACGCGAACAGCACAAGGAAGAAGAAGAAGCTTGGAGCACAACACACAAGACTGAATGTATTACTAGAGAATGTACAAAGATAAGTAGCCCATTAGGGCAATAGGCGTATATACAAGCCGGGGGAAAAAAACCTCCTAAAGAGGGAAAAAAGTGCCTCGGCAGTCCTAGAGTGTTCACACACATCACTACCTAAATATATCAACAAATCCCCCCTGGGAGTGATGCGGTGAACAAGGAGCTGGCACTCATGTATAAGGAAGTGCCAACCTATGTGGAAATCACTCCACAAAAGGAAGTAAGCCCAAAGCTTTGCGGAAAGCTTCAAACTTCTCCCTAGGCAGAGCCTTCGTGAAAAGGTCTGCAATGTTCTCCTACGTGGGCACATATGCCAAGCTGATCTCCCCAGCAGAGAACCTCTCCCTGACATAGTGATAATGCACCTCAATGTGCTTAGTGCGAGCATGGAACACAGGGTTCCTCGCAACTGCCAATGCGCTCTGACTGTCAGTGAAGATGGTGGTGGCAGAAGACTGGCCAACACCCAAATCAGCCATAAGGCGTCTGAGCCACACACACTCAACAGTCGCTGTGAAAGCCGCCCTATACTCAGCCTCACAACTGGAAGTGGCCACTGTAGGCTGCTTCTTGCTCAACCAAGATATACATGAGCTACCAAGCATGAAGCAAAAACCACTGGTGGACACACGAGTGTCATAGCAACCAGCCCAATCTGAGTCAGAAAAAGCATGCAAATCTGGCGGTAGTGATCCCCCCTTGGGATAAAACAACCCAAGTAGCCGAGTACCACTCAAGTAGCGAAAGATGCGCTTAACCGCTTTCCAATGCGTGACTCCTGGGCAATGCATGAACGTGCTCATCTGTGAGACAGCAAACTGAATATCTGACCGAGTAATGCATAAGTAAATCAAGCATCCAACAGCCTGCTGATAGAGAACAGCATCAAATGCATCTCCAGCATCATGAAGACTCAATCGTAAACCTGTCTCCATAGGAGTGGCAATAGGCTTACAGTCTTCAAGGCCAAAACGCTGCAATAAGGTGTCAATATATTTCGTTTGACACAAAGCCATTCCACCATCAACGTGCATAAACTGAATGCCCAAATAGTGATGCAAATGCCCCAAATCAGACATCTCAAATGAGGCATGCAAATCAGCCTTAAAATCAGCAATATGCTTCTCAAGAGGACCAGTGAGCAGCATGTCGTCTACATAGACAACAATGATCAGAAGCACATCATTAGCACGCTTAACATATAAGGTGCTTTCAGTTGGACTGTTCTCAAAACCATGTGCAATTAGATAGGCATGTATTTTCTCATACCAAGCACGTGGTGCTTGCTTTAAACCATATAACGCCTTCTTTAACCTGCACACCTGGTTTTCATGCCCTTTCTGCACAAAGCCACGGGGCTGAAAAACATACACTTCTTCATGCAAGTCACCATTCAGAAATGCTGTTTTAATGTCCAACTGATGTACATTCCAACCATGATGGGCTGCAAGTGCACAAATGCTCCGAACAGTAGTCATACGGCATGTAGGTGCAAAGGTCTCATCAAAATCAATGCCTCTTTCCTGCGCATAACCCTTTGCAACAAGCCTAGCCTTATACCTGTCAACTGTACCATCAGGTTTACGCTTCAGCTTGTATACCCACTTAGTGCCAATGGCCTTCTTGCCAGGAGGCAAGTCACATAAAGACCATTTACCATTCTTCATTATAGCATCATATTCAGATTGCATAGCAGCCATCCAATTTTCTGAATTTTGTGCTTCATCAAAAGAAACAGGCTCATTCTCATCACAAAGACTAGATGCAGCCATAGCATAGCAATCTGATGCAAAGGAGGTACTATGAGAGCCTGAACGAGTACGATATGACAAAGGTGCATCTAATTTGCTGTCACGCAAAGTCTGCACCAACCATTTTGGCATAGTTTTTGCCTGTTCAATATCAGCTCTCTCATCAATAAGTGCATCATGTAAATCTGCATCAGAAATGGAATGATCTGCATCATCATATGAAACCTGCAAAGGCTGAGACATTGCCTCATTAGGACCAGTGTTAGCCTGTCCACCTGTAAAAAGAGGCATCAAAGTATCATACATGTCTTTGGAGCTAACAGATGTCTCCTTAGTACATGAAAGCAATGGCTGAATAGCATCTTCCACAAAGACAACATCACGGCTAACCAGAATGCGTTTAGTCTGTGGATGATACAGACGATAGCCTTTACTTTCAAAACTGTACCCAACAAAAATACATTTTACTGCCTTATTATCCAATTTTCTGCGATGTTGTTCAGGCACTAATGCATATGCCAAACAACCAAAAACACGCAGATGAGCAACAGATGGCTTGCGGTCATGCCAAGCCTCATATGGAGTGATAGACTGCAACGCTTTGGTGGGACACCTGTTCAGTACATATGCTGCACACATGACAGCCTCAAGCCAGAAACTATGTGGTAAAGCCTGACTTTTGACCATGCACCTCGCCATCTCCATGAGTGACCTGTTCTTTCGTTCAGCAACTCCATTCTGTTGAGGTGTATACGGCACTGTACACTGGTGTTTTATCCCACGTTCAGCCAGAAATGCATTAAAATCTGAAGACATATATTCCCCCCCTCGATCAGAACGGAGGGTGCCCATTTTACATGCTGACAGATTTTCAGCCAAAACCAAAAACTGTTTGAAGCACATGAACACTTCGGACTTTGCTTTGAGTGGATATACCCATGCATGCCTAGAAAAATCATCAATGAAAGTCACGAAGTAAAGGTAATTTCCAAAAGAGGGTGTCTGCATAGGACCACAGACATCACTATGTACAAGCTGCAATTTCTGCATAGCCCGAACTGAACCATCTTTTGGAAAGGAAGAACGCTGCATTTTGCCCAAAATACAGCCTTCACAAACATGTTTTCCAGGTGCCTCAAGTTTGGGCAAAGAGGACACCATTTCAGATTTCTGCAGGCGTAACAAACTAGCAAAATTCAGATGACCAAAGCGTGCATGCCAAAGCTTTGCATCTGACATAGCCTGAGAATCATGAACTGCACATGCCGAATCATTCACAGATCTTTCATAGTCTATGAGCTTATACAGCCCACGACATAAAATGCCAGAAGCAATAATCACATCGCCATTTGAGAGATCATGGACTGTACACCTGTCATCAACAAATTTCACAACCAAGCCAATGTTGGCTAATGCAGAAACTGATAACATATTCTTTTTGATCCCTGGCACAAATAAAGCATCTGACAAAGTGAAAGAACTACCATCAGCAGTAGTCAGAATGATCTTACCAACTCCCATAACAGGATAAGAGGAGTTATTGGCGCATGTGACAGTATTCCCTGTAGGGGCAGGCTCGAGTGAAGAGAAGAAACTGCACTGCGAGGTAATATGTTTGGTCGCCCCACTGTCAAAGTACCAAACATCTGAGTCTACTGCAGACATGCACTGATCATGAGAAGATGGGTCAAAACTGCAGACAGTAGTAAACGCCCATTCTTCTTCCTGCACAAGATTTGCAGACTCTGTTTTTGGTGTAGAGGCCTCTGCAACAACCATTCCAGCCTCTTTCTTCTTTGCCTCTTTAGCAGCCAGTTTTGGACAGTTCTTTATAATATGATCATTTCCTTTACAGTACTTGCAGAACAATTTCTGCTTTTCTGATTTCTTCTCATCTTTATCCTGGTTCTTTGATTGTGCAGCATTTGCAGATTTCTGCTTACTAGTAGAAGAGCTCCATTTTCCTTTGCCCTTCTGACTAGCCAGGAAAGCTTGATCTGCAACACGCATAATGGACCTGTTTTGCCTGGACTGATCTTCCTGCAATAGAACAGAGACTAATTCCTCAAATGACAAGGCATTCGGATTGCCTTTCATCATCAACCGAAGAGTAGAGGCAAAACTCTGATATGAATCAGGAAGACCATTCAGAACGGTCTGCACAAGTGAGCTATCTGGTATAACTTCATCAGCAGAAATCAATTGTTCCTTCAGGTCTTTGATCTTTGTAAGAAAACTGTCCATAGAATCACCTTCATTCATGTGCTCACTCTCCAACTGTTTTCGGAGGTAAGCAACACGAGCCTCATTCCTAGCCTGGTACAAAGTGGTAAGCGTATCCCAAGCATCCTTTGCTGTTCTGCAAGAGCGAATGTGAGGAATAATGGCACGTTTGACAGACAAAGCTATCAATGCATATGCTTGGGCATCTCTGCCATCCCAACGAATCTGCTCTGCAATAGGTGCAACAGAAACAGCAGCACAAACAGGAATCTGCGGAATATCATCTTCGACACCATCTTCATCAGCTCCAACACCTGTATTTGCAGTACCTGTCGTTACAGGTGTAACAGGACGTCTTTCAACACCCTGCACAATGTTCCACAATCCTTTTGCAACCAGTACATGTCGCATCATATAAGCCCATAATGGGTAGTTGGTACCATCCAACTTATCCTCAACAGCCAACATACGGAATACATCACTGCTTTCAGCCATGGCCGGTGACTAAAATACCTTGATGCAAAAAATTGACTGTATCTCAAAAAGTTGAACAGAACTGCCCAGACGAGTTCTGCTAGACCTGTAGCAGACTTCGAGACGCTTAAACTGGCGAACAGAAACTGGTATATACCTTTGGCACAAAAGGACGAAATAGCCTGCACAAGCACTGTGATAGTGCGTTCGGAGGCCGAAACGAGCTCAGATCGCGATTTCGGCACCACAGAGCGAAGCAGTTTTGATCTCGAAAACACCCTGAGTATGCTCACCAAATTTCGTGCGAATCTGAGACTGCAAACGGAGGAGTGTCGATGGCGCCCTAGAAGAAGCGACGACCTGCTCTGATACCAATTGTTGGAGATAGACTTCTGCGGAAGCACGCGAACAGCACAAGGAAGAAGAAGAAGCTTGGAGCACAACACACAAGACTGAATGTATTACTAGAGAATGTACAAAGATAAATAGCCCATTAGGGCAATCGGCGTATATACAAGCCGGGGGAAAAAAACCTCCTAAAGAGGGAAAAAAGTGCCCCGGCGGTCCTAGAGTGTTCACACACATCACTACCTAAATATATCAACAGCTTTGACATTACTAATCTTCTCCACATTGTGCTTTGTGTCATCCCTTGTTTGCACTTCATGTCTATGCTTTGGACTTTCCAAATCAGATAGAAGAGCAATGTTGCTTGCAACATGATTCGAACATCCTAAATCTATGTGGAACAAATGATCATCTTCTTTACCTTCTTTGTGGCTTAGATTCATAAGAAGCAATGAGTCTTCCTGTGGTTGCTCTTCTGAATAATTGTTGTAGTCCCTTCTATTATAGCTTCTATTGTTGTTGTTGAAGTTGTGTCCACCTCTGCCTCTATTGCTGCCATATCCACCTCTTCCACTTCCTTTCTCAGTCTTCCCATTGAACCAGCAATTCTGAGTGGTGTGGTTGGTCTTATCGCATATGGCACAAGGTTTAACATTCTGACCTTTGGCTTTGTCTTGCTTTGGTCCTTTCTGCTTCCCTTTCCACTTGCTCTTGCTTGTGAAGTTGGCTTGAGAAGTCTCTTCTTCATCTTCTTCCTTCTTCTTTCCTTTCTGCTTCTTATCCTTCTTATCTACATATAGAGCACTAGTTGAATTACCATGATAGGAATTACCTTCGTTTATGCTATTGTTGGCTTCTTGATTTAAGAGTTGTCCAAGAAAGATGTTGCAGTCTAGAGTTTTCACATCCATGATGAGATCATAAGCCGTCGTGAAGGATTGTCATTGCTTATCACTTCGAATGCCGTTGAGAATTTGCCTCATGATAACCTCTTCTTCAATCAGCTCTCCAATGGATGCTAACTGATTCGCAAACTCTTTGACCTTGGTAACAAACTCTGTGATGGTTTGTTTAGGCGTCTTCTTCATTTGGTTGAACTTGTTCCAAAGATGATTCTTTCTTGCTTTGGTACTAGCAGAAAACAAAGTCTCGAGGGCATCCCAAGTCTCTTGAGATGTCTTGCATCCTCTAATATGTGGTAATAGAAAGTCGGAGATAGAGTTTAGTATCTACGACCTTGCTTGAGCATTCTTTGCGCACCAAAGTGTGAACTTATCTGTCTCCTCTTGTGTAGGTCCTCCTTTGGATCTTGGAATAGGCATAACTTCATCACTTGCTACAATTCCATAAAGATTTCTACCTTGCAAATAGGCCTCCATTCTGATTTGCCAAACTGCGTAGTTGTGTCGATCAAGCTTCTCAATCATTGATGGAAAGCCGTCATCCATCTTGATCTAACTCTGATACCACTGAAAGAACTTGGAGAAGCTTGTTGAAGGTAGAAAAGTGCGTTTCGAAGCGATGATCTTTGGTCAAGCCAATCAGCACAAGACCAGCCCTTGAGATTTTGGAGACTCAAATAGACCTTATAGGCATGCTATAAGTGCAAAGAAACACAATATGTACTTTGGAGCATCAAGGAGAATGAGTCGATACAAAACAGATAGGTTTGCGGGTCGACTAGCTCAAAAAACTTACTATCTGAACTTCAAATGCCCATAGCGACGAGCGAGATTACAATTAGAAAAAATCCTTTTATGAGAGTGATACACATAGGGTTGAGTGTATGGAATGCACAAACGTATAAGGAATAAGCAAAATATGCTATAGGAATGAATGCGACATTCACCGGTGGTACTTCCTATTTTTCAGGAATATGCAGAGATTGACCCTGAGACAGAACAACTGCAATTTCTCCCAATCAACTAAACCAAATGCTTTGAAAATTTACAAGCATAAAATAAACACTTATACCTTTCTAATGCGTCATCTTGCACTCAATTTGGAGCTCTGGAGAGAGAGCAGTAGCCTCTGCAAGATTACTGTTGGCGAAGAAGATGATGCAGAAAATTGAAGGAGCAAGGCAATGATGGTCACAAGTGTATGTATATTGCTTCCATGTAATGTACAAGTGATTTCAAGTCCTTACATTGCCTCTAGGAGTGTTGCACGACTTTTATAAGTTGAATTTGAATTCAAATGAAGGTGGGAATGGTTGTTGGAGGGAATCAATTCACTTTCCTACAATCTAGGAAAAGTGAAGATCTAGTTTGATCTACTTTTAGGTGATTTGATTTGCTTGATTGAATGCAACTTCAACAACCATAAATTCATGGGATTTTGGCTCTATCTTTCTACCTTTACATGTGTAAAGCTCAAGGCTTTTACAATGGTAAATGAACCATCAAAAATCTCTCAAAAAAAATACAATAAATGAGCATATGAAAAAGAACTCTCCAACGGATATTATTTCTATGCGATTGCCTTTGATGTAGATCAAATCCACCTCATGCATAGTGTAAGCTTGATGTTCCAACACTAATCACCCTGAGTATGCTCAATTTCATGGGATTCTAAGATTGTGAACAGAGCGGTGTCCACAATGCCCTGGATGAATTGGCAATGTGCTCTAATACCATTTATTGGAGTTGGAGAACTGTGGAAGCATACGAACAACACAAGGAAAAAGAAGAAGGTTGGAGCACAACACACAATACTACCACTAGAATGTACAAAGATAAGTAACCCGTTAGGGCTATAGGCATATATACAAGCCGGGGGAAAACAAAAACCTCCTTAAGAGGGAAAAAAGTGCTCCGACAGTCCTAATGTGTTCACACGCATCACTACCCAAATATATCAACAAGCTTCACTAAAACTCATGGAAAGAATCATGGAGATGTGGAACTATGCATGGAAGGCTAAAAGCATGAGATTACATAAAAGAGGATCAACCAAAACCTCCCAAATGCATCTCAACTAAGTCCTCTAATTTATCAGGTTGAGGTTTTAGGAAAGGTGGCTCCTAAATTTTAGGGGCCAAGCTTTCTCTGAAAGTAGCTTGTACCATGATATTTCTACTCATTTTGTGGGTTTTCTAGTTCCTTTAGAGTGTTCACTAAGTGCACGGGTTGTATCATGTATGCCCATTGCTTAATCTAGGCCCTTGCTTGCTGCTTTGTTAGTTTTGAGTAGACATATCTATGTGTGTGTGTGTGTGGGCAGCATCGCAACTCTTTTTCTCTGAGTTGTTTACATTGATTCTTCCTCATTATTGATCCATTTGATGTAATATTTCTCTCATTGGATAGATACTCATTTGAAAGGACACCAAGTCTGAGGAGCATTCTTTGAGTACTGTAAGAGAAATCTTTAAAATAATGAAGTATGGTGATTGATATATCTATGTGTAGGATCTATTGGAGCTAAAAATTGCTATGAGTTGTAACTAGTGTGTCTACTTCTCTATTTATTGATTTTATATAAACTTTGTGTTGTTGAATAGGCCTTAAATTTATTTAAAGCTCATCCAAGTTTGAGATTCATTGTCTGGTTATTCTCTAACAAAAGCATGCTGAAGTGAAGTTTGGTCTTTGCTTGACTAGCTACTATGTGCAATCAAGTAGCGCATCTTGTAGGCATTGTGTCTCTAAGTGTAGGCATCCATTTGGAGTGAAATTTATTTCTTGTTTCTAATACAAAGGTACAAAATATCACTATATTATTTTGCATATACTCTAAGAAACAACAATTTAGGTTTGAGAAAGAGAAATTTAGGTATGCAAAGGTTCAAAGGCGTGTACATATGGAGGTCATTCATGCTATACTTTCCCCAACATTATCAAGAGTATCAACCAACACATGGATGTGTAAAAATTTCTTGTAAATCGATAAAAACGTTTTTTGGCTGAATCTCAAAAATATCAACATGAATCAATGAGGAAAGCTACTCGTAATGGGCTTTGAAAGCCCTCATATATGCTACGCATGAGTAAGAGATGATATTGGAGGGTGTGGATGAACCTCACCAATGATGGGAGTTAAGAGGTGTAATAACTTCATGTTTGCAAAGCATGGGGATATCTCATTTATGGAGCAATAGACTAGATATGTTTTTCCATGTATTTGTAAGTGTTTTTTGTATATTTTAATAATATATATAAGCATGGTTTATTTTTATAGTTACGTTTTTTATTTATTGGATGTCGTTTTTAGTCGTTGTTCAATGTCTTACATGTGTAGAGGAACAATATGGATATGCACTAGGGCTTATAGAGATGGTGATTGATTTCAAGAGCATGGGAGTTCGCATTGTATGGAGGAAGTTTATGAGAGGCTTTGACATTCTCTACGAGATACATATTTTTGTACACTTACGTACTTGATTAATGAAGTGTCCGAAACATCTTTAGAAGCCTCTCACATAACCGTGTTTCGGGCACGAACCTCTCACACATAACGGTGTTTTGATATAGGTGCTTTATGGATGTTGGTAGAGGATATGAGAAGTGTGTTGATGGAGCAAAGGATTATGGATGTATACTTCAGTCCACAAATACATGAAGTAAAGTAAAATTGTAATGCTTAATAAGCTAAAATCGTAGTTCAACAATCTTCGGACTGTAAATAGAGGAAATAGATGAACATAAAGATAGACATGAGGATTGAAAGCCAAGTTCTGCTAGACTCACTATCATAAGCATATCCAAGTAGAATTAGTTCATGCGTTGTAAGGCATAAAGAAGTATAGAGAAATTTCTCGTTATATCTATACATGACCCCATCAGGAATCAAGCAAATAGTGCACATAGAGCAATGCAATTGTCGGTATATATCTGGTTTGATCATTAAGGAGGAAAGGAGGTTCAAAGAAATGGTTTTTTTGAAGCTCAATAAGTAATGAGAAGCCAACATTAATCTACAGGCACAAAGGGGTAGAGTTGAAGATAAAGATACACAGGTACATGTCTTGCTCTTCTTGATGTGGAGAGCTCAAGTTCTAGACACCCAGTTCATCCACATGGAGTATGATACATATCAGAAGTGAATCATTTGCATATCAGGTTGATGTTTTGGTTACTTTCATGCTCCATTTTGAGTTTTCAAGTTATACACTGTAAGCGAATGAATCATATGCCTTTAAAAGAATGAAGTACAACTTGAGAAAAAAATGGCGTTCATGGGGAGACGCCTTCAAATCAAGCCCTAAGCACACTAAGAGAACGGCATACTTCCTCCTAGCATGCTCTATCACATGTCCATCAAGTCATCAACAGCCATTGAAGTGATTTCTGAGATCATAGAAGTCATGTGCTCTTAGAACATAGCGTATTGCTTAGTACCATGGGTACCTCCAAAGCTTACACGAGACTGTACATAAGAATCCCAACTTTACTCTCACATTCACAACGATGACAAGGAGAAAAAAAATCGGAAGAGCGTCTGAAAAAGCATGCTCCCTTGATAAGCATGATGGAACCTGAAAGCTTTATTTAGGGAACATCACTGGATGAGACGGATCTGAGTTCAGCCTTGAGTGATTCTGCTCGGTTACATGATGCCCACGATGGAAGCTGTACGAGAGCTATATACATCGACAAGGCACTCTCATGGATTTCAGCGTCGGGTATGTAGACTAACGATACCTATCTCGTGAGTCTCTTCCGCTGACTCGGAAGCCTCCAAGGTCAACATGAATTGCAGCAACACATGGATGTCGTCCTCTCTCTCTCTCTCACTCTCTCTCTCTCTCTCTCTCTCTCTCTCTCTCTCTCTCTCTCTCTCTCTCTCCGTGCTCTGATGATATTATGTATCATTGTTAGAAAGTGCGTTCGGAAGGAAGCCACTAGGACAAGAGGAATCGCAGGAATATGTACACTCATCTCTCACTCTCTCTCTCTTACGTACTCCGAATCTCTGATGTCTTTCAGCTCTGTGAAGGGTTCAACTCTCTCTCTCTATCTGTCTCTCTCTTCCGTACTCCGAATCTCTGATGTCTCTGTGAAGGGTTCAACTCGTGTTACCGTCTTGCGTTGATCCATATTGCACAACGGTTAAAAAGCTCAAGTCTGTTTGAGTTTTCTGTCGACCTTTGTTCGTTTCGAAGGGAATGACAGGTGCACAGCAACAGTTCTCTATCTCAATTTTTTTTTTTTGTCTTTGGCATTGCCTTATATTACGGATGTTTTTTTCTTTCTTTAGAAGCAACAGGAAAAGACATTTAATTTAGTGCAGGAATGTTATATTGAGTGCCAAAGGCAGGATCCCACAAAGTAGGGAAAATTATATCGAGTCTCGAGCAGAAGCTGAAAATGTTGGAGTATGAGGTATGCAAAAGAACAAGAAGCAGCTTGGAGCACAATACAACACTCAATAAATTACCAAGCAAATATTCTAATATGACTAACCATTTAGGGTTACAAGCGTATATACAAGTGAGGGACAAAAACCTCCTAAAGGGGAAAAAAAGTACAACGATCCTAAGTGTGTTCATACACATCACTTCCAAAATATTTCAACAAATCTCCTCTAGGAGTGATGAGCTGGTGAACAAATAGTCATCACTAAGGTATATGAAAGTGTCAAGCTATGTGGAAAGAAATAAATCCACAAAACGAAGTAAACCTAAACCTTTACAAAAAGCTTCAAACTTCTCCCTAGGTAGAGCCTTTGTGAAACAATCTACAAGGTTATCCTATTTAGGCACATATGCCAAACTAGTCTCTCCAGCAAAGAACCTCTCTCTCACATAATTATAGTGCACCTCAGCGTCCTTTGTGTGAGCATGGAACACAAGGTTCTTCACAAATGGCAATGTGCTCTCACTATCAATGAAGATGGTGGTAGCAGAAGACTAACCAACACCCAAATCAGCCAAGAGGTGTCAAAGCCACACACACTCAATTATCGCCATGAAAGCTATTCTATACTCAACCTCACAAGTAGAAGTAGCCATAGTAGGATGCTTCTTGCTCAAACAAGATATGCATGAGCTACCAAGTATGAAGCAAAAACCCTTGGGTAACAAACGAGTGTCATAGCAACCAGCCAATCTAAGTCAAGAAGTACATGCAAATAATTTGGCAATAATGTTCCTCGCTCGGGATAAAACAATCCAAATATTTGAGTACCACTCAAATAGTGAAAGATGCACTTAACCACTTGCCAATGCTTGATGCATGGGCAATGCACAAACTTCCTCATCCGAGAGTTAATAAATTGAATATCAAGTTGTGTTATACATAAGTAAATCAAGCATCTACAACTTACTCATAAAGAACACTATCAAATCCATCTCTAGCATCATGAAGACACGACCATAAACCCATTTCCATATGAGTGGCAATAGGTTTGCACTCTTCAAGGCCAAAATACCCGAATAATATATCAATACATTTTGTTTGATACAAAGCTATTACCCCCATCAACTTTCATGAATTGAGTGCCCAAATAGTGATGCAAATGCCCAAAATCTGATATCTTAAAAATACAACAACGATCAAAAGTACGTCATCTACAGGGTTAATATATAAAATGCTCTCAGTTGGAGTATTCTCAAAACCATGTGCAATCAACTAGGCATATATCTTTTTATACCAAATACTTGGTGCTTACTTCAAACCATATACTACCTTTTTCAACCTACATAATTTGTTTTCACACTACAATATATGAGAGGCATACCAAGCCTTATATCGGCACAAATATACATGTGTAAGTTCATTCTAGTATCGGTATAAGCACTCGTATGCACATCGGTACAATAACATCAATACAACCATCAATATAGATGGTAGTATATACATCGGTAATTTATCAGTACCGTTAGCATGAGTGCCGATATATACACCGATATATTTTCACCAGTATAGGCATCAGTATTTTCATGCAAAACAATGATATATTTGATAGTATGCACATCAGTATCACAATCACTGATACAAGCATTGGTATGTCCATGGGCAAAAGCATCGGTATAAGCGCCGATATATGTGTGGATATATGGATGCTCATACAGGTATCTATAGCAATGATTATATTTATAAAAATGTTTTCTGAGTAGAGTGTGTTGTCTCTTATTACACCACCATTACCATGCTATTTCATAGCAAAACATAATACACGATGCCCAAAAAAAAAAGAGTAGATGTGATATATATTCTAGTGATTATCAATTTAGGGTTTAGATGATCGACAACCAAAATATGATTTCATAAAGAAAAATACATTATCAAACATAAAACAGATATCTAGGAACACAATGAACCATGAGCCATGTACAAAAGAGATATTCCTTAAATGAACCGTGTACAAAAGAGATATATATTCCATAAATAATCCATGTACAAAAGTAAAGCAAACCGTTATCATATATGAGACAAGTACAAAATATGATAAAGCACTGCCATATATTAACCAAATATAAAATTTTGATACACCACTATCACATATGAGCGAAATATAAAATTATAGTATACAATTATCATACACATGCCTAGAGAGATCAAAACATCTATATCTATAATCCTACAATAAAGCATATTCATGAAATGAGATACACTGATATAATATCTATAAACAACAATTACAAAATACTAAATCAAGTTTATTAGATCACCTCATCATAGATGCTCCCATTAAATGACCGCACCATATCCCTTGAAGTCTTCCAACAATGCAACCAATCCATGATGATATCCATAAGCCTCCCATGCTCATATCAAAGGATGATCCACTACCAATTCCTATATAAAGTATGAAAAATATTAGATCAACATACATGATGTGCATAGCACAAGAAAGTTCAATCATCAAAATGATACTTACAAAATGATGACACACAGTATCATATCCGTTGCTACCTAACTATGACTCTCCCATTATATCTAGACGTGTGGTTTCCGCATCTCGCTGCTCACACTATCAGTGAGGAGTCTGCTACTGATCATCATGAATCATGTTCTACTCCTTAGTGTCTAACCATATAGGCTTTGACACTCACGAATCATCTAGCAAACTTTGACCATTTACTATCTAGATGTTTTCAAGCATCAAAATCAATAGGCACTCACATTACACCATCTACAGACCTAGTCTTTATATGCCATGATATTAATTGATCTATGGATTTATATCTAAACATGCTCTTAATTCTTGCAATGATAAAAAAGTGGCCAAGAATCTTTGCAGAGACAGCTTTGTCCATTCTTCTCTAAACCTTTTCGCTCCACACATTGGACATATGTGAAGATGCTCATACTCATTCCGAAAGAGAATGAAATTATTTGGATAAGCATGAATCTTGGTGTAGTTCATCCCAATGAAGTGTAAAAGTTTCTTTACACCTCCATGTATTGGAGACATGTCATTGCCATCTAACAAAAAATGATCTTTTAGAAGCCTACAAGGGATAAGCAATTATAATGATATTAATAAATAAACTCATTTTGATATAGTAATGAAAGTTTATTTCAAATCCACTTACTTGAATAATTAAGGATATTACTATCTAACCATCCATAAATGGATTCAAGATTGAGCATCATGAGTGATATACATAGTACAAATATCATTGCCCTAGTGTATAGTGGTAAACGAACCATCTGATATCATGTGGAGATATTAGGATATTTAATATATAATATATTTAATTATATATTTTAATATTAATTCTAAAATCCTTATCTCTATTAAATATATAATTATATTTCTTATATATTTAATTTAATTCAAAACTCCTAATTTTATATAGATTTAATTATATATAATTTATTTGATTATATATTATATATGTTTTTTAAATTTTATATATACTCAATTACATATACTAATATTAATTTTAGAACTCTATTTTTTATGTATTTGAATATATATATTTATTTTAATTAAGAAATCTTAGCTCATTTTATATTTATTTATCTGTACTAAAGTCCTATTTTTTTATATATTTGGTTATATATTCTAATTGTTTTCTTAAGTTTCAGATATATTTGATTATATATATTAATATTAAAGCTAAAGTTTATTTTCTAATTATATCGTTATATTTATTTATTTTTATTCAAATATTCTAATTTCTTATAAGTTTAATTATATATAGTATATTTGATAATATATTCAAATTTTTTTCCTAATTTGTATCTAATTATATATATTAATATTAATCCTAAACCTTATTTTTTAGTATTTTATTATATTCAATTATTTTAATTCAAAAATCCTAATTTATTATGTATATAATTATATTTAGTATATTTGAGTATATATTCTAATTTATTTTCTAATTTATGTTTGATTATTTATATTAATATTAAATTAAAAATACTATTTTTTATATATCTAGTTATATTTTTTTACTTTAGTTCGAAGATCTAATTCTAAAGACCTAGGCCTAAAACATGTATATGTGTGTATGCATGTGCATATATATGTATATGTATATATGTATTATGTGTGTATATTTGTATATATGTGTATGCATATGTAAAAATCCTAAAATCCTACTCCTAGAGACCTAGATCTAAAACATGTATAAGTGTGTATTCATGTGTATATATATGTGTATGTGTATATGTATTATGTGTGTATATGTGTATATATGTGTATGCATATATAAAAATCCTAAAACCCTAATCCTAAAGACCTAGACCTAAAACATGTATATGTATGTATATATATATATATATATATATATATATATATATATATATATATATATATATATATATATATATATGTGTGTGTGTGTGTGTGTGTGTGTGTGTGCATATGTGTGTCTATATGTATAACTATCTCTAATTCTACTAAAGAATAAAATAATCATTTATATCCATGTGTGTGCATGTATCTTTATCCCTCTCTCTTTCATCTCTCTCTCTCTCTCTCTCTCTCTCTCTCTCTCTCTTTTTCTCTCTATCTCTATTTCTAATAAAGAACAAAAAAATTAGTTATATATATATATATATATATTTATTTATTTATTTTTTTTTTCTCTCTGTCTCTCTCTATTTCTAATAGAGAACAAAACAATCAATTACATCAATGTTATTCTTCATATCGCTACTCTCAAAGGCCAATCAACATCATCTCTTTTCAAATTCCAAAGAACCGATGCCAAAAATCTCTCACAAAACAAAAGAAAGAAGAAATTAGAAAAGAGAAAACATAGAGAAAGAGAAAAAGATGAAAGAGTACGCGCATCACTTATCAAGATGCGAGATCTGGAGAGAGAGAGAGAGAGAGAGAGAGAGAGATGTGTGTATAGAGTGAGAGGGAGATGTGTGTGTGTGTGCACAAGATGATCAAAAATTTAGGGACGAGGACAATGTATGTGCACATGCAAACTTGATAGAACCAAAATGTTATATGCAGTTGAAAACAGAATCGAGTGTCGACCTTTGCACTAGAGTTTTTAAAACATGCCATTTGTATAAGCATCAGTATAGGTGTCGATATAAGTGTTGATATTTCGAAGAATATAAGAATATAGAGTGAGAGGGAGATGTGTGTGTGTGTGCACAAGATGATCAAAAATTTAGGGACGAGGACAATGTATGTGCACATGCAAACTTGATAGAACCAAAATGTTATATGCAGTTGAAAACAGAATCGAGTGTCGACCTTTGCACTAGAGTTTTTAAAACATGCCATTTGTATAAGCATCAGTATAGGTGTCGATATAAGTGTTGATATTTCGAAGAATATAATGACGCTTATACTAACCCCTATACTGATGCATATATCAATGCTTATACTGACGATGTTATTTTTTGGCCCCTATACAGACAAAAAATTCTCAACAGCTATAGGGTCAGTCAAGTGACCCTCGAGGAGACTCTACATAAAGCATTTTCAAGCATTTCCAATGATCATATGGATGCTGGGGTGTGACTGTCGGTATGCCCTCATATGTTGTAGTGTCATGCCCTTTTTATTGAAAACCACAGGGCTAAGATACATACACTTCTTCATGTAAGTCTCTATTCAAAATACAATTTTAATGTTTAAGTGATATACATTCCAACCGTAATGAGCTGCAAGTGTATATATGCTACAAACGGTGATCATTAGGCAAGTGGATACATGGATCTCATCAAAATCAATGGCTTTCTCTTTAGCATATATCCTCTTGCAACAAGCCTATCTTTATACCTCTCAATGGTTCCATAAGGCATATGTTTCACCTTGTATACAGATTTAGTGCGACTCGTCCATGACATGTCCATCTAATGATCAACCGCCATTGAAGTGACTACTGAGATCATAGAAGCCATGTGCTCTTAGAACATAGCGAATTCCTTATTGCTTTGTACCATGGGTACCTCCAAAGCTTACAGGGGACTGTACATAAAAACTCCCAGCTTTACTATGTCGTTCACAAAGATGACAAGGAGAAAAATTGGAAGAGCATCTAAAAAAGCATGTTCCCTTTTACATGCATGATGCAACGTGAAAGCTCTATTTAGGGAACATCACTAAGTTCGGCCTTAAGTGACGCTGTTCCTTTACAGGGCATCGTCACGATGCCGAAGATGGAAGCTGTACGAACTATATACATCAACAAGGCACTCTCATCGATTTCACCGTCGGATATGCAGACTAATGGACGGTGGACACCCATCTCCTGAGGCTCTTCCGCTGATTCGGAAGCCACCAACGTCATGATGAATTGCAGCAGCAGTGGACGTCTCTCTCTCTCTCTCTCACTCTCACACACACACACACGTTCCCCGACTTGATGTGTGTCGCTGATGCCGCGCATATTCGGAAGCCACAGAGCTCGCAAAGCTTGCATGAATATAAACTCTCTCTCTCTCTCTGTCCGTGCTCTGATGATATCATGTAGCATTGACAGACAAGAGAATCGCAGGAATATGTACACTCACCTACTCTCTCTCTCTCTCTCTCTCTCGTACTCTGAATCACTGATCTGTGAGACTGCACTTGATTTGGGTCCTTTCATCCGACACTTCAGAACCTATGTTACCGTCTCGCGTTGATCCATATTGCACAACGGCTAAGAAGTTCAAATCTTAGCCAAAAGAGGTCTGTTTGAGTTCGAGCTTTGTTTTTTTTTTTTTTTAAATAAAGGAAGTTCGGCCTTCGCCTAATCTCCCAGACTTTAATTATAATAAAGAGAAAAAGTTACAAGTGAATGGGACTAGTGCCCATGGGATCCCCCAAATCCCACAATGCAGGGGAGGAGTACAATGCAGGATGATAATTTTATCCACCTCATTTGTAAAAGTTCGAGCTTTGTTTGTTTCCAAGGGAATGGATGACTTTAATTGAAGAAAGTTGCACAACAAGAGTTCTCTATCTCAAATCTTTTTTCTTTGGCATTGCTTTACATTTCAGATGGTTTCTTTCTCTCTCTAAGCAACAGGAAAAGATTTAAATTAATGAAAGAATGTTAGATCGAGTGCAACGGGAAATTACACAGATCTCAAGGAAAAGAGTCTGAGGTAGAAGTTGAAAGAACTAAAGGAAAAGAGACTAACGTACAAATGGTTTGATGGAGAAGTACATTATGTATCTCTAGAAGTTGAAAGAACTAAAGGAAAAGAGACTAACGTACAAATGGTTTGATGGAGAAGTACATTATGTATCTCTTTTTTTTTTTTTCAAGAGAAAAGAAAGGATAAAATTGATGCAGGAAAATAAAATACAATGATCTAGGGTATCTCCATTAGGAGCAGACCCCACACATACAGAGTTACATCAGTTGAGCATCGGTAAACCACTCAATCAGCTCGATCATGAGAGACCTATTCAAGGGGTTAATCTGAAGGAGTTTGGCTCTCCACTTATTACAAGGGTGATTCCTAGTAATCCTCATAGATTCCTCCTGCTCACAGATACGAGAGTCTCTCGACATAGTTTTAATTTGATTCACAATTCTTCTAAGTCCGACTAGGAAGGGAAAGTAAAAATCCTTGTTTTCCTTGGAAAAAAGCTTATGATTTCTATGCTTCCAAACAAACCACATTATGTGAGATCTAATCGATTGCCAGAGAAGGATGTCCATGCCATTAGCTTCTCCAAGAAGGATGTCTCTACTTCGAGGAGTTTTGATACCCATAGTGGTACGGCACCAAGTCAAAAAGCTCCAGTATCTTTGAGCCGTCTTGCACTGAAAAAACAGATGATCCATATCCTCAAGTTGACCACAGTGGCAGCATTTACCTGCATCAATTTTATACTGTCTCGCCTTCATGCTAGTCCAGATGCCTTTATGAAGGATAAGCCACAGAAGGCATGATTGCTTGTTGCTGTGGGAGAAAGATCAGGTACAAAGAAATCTGTATTTCCACTCTTGAGGTCTCCAATCAATGTTCCACTTCTTATTTAGTTTGACGGTGATATCGACCCTAGCTGGGGAATATTTGTAATGATGGTACATGTCTTCAGCTATGTCCTTAATGGACATTGCCTTCTGGAACAGCCCATGACCTAGCATGTCCAGAAGTTTTAGATTTTTCTCCTTGATGATCTGTTTACAAGATAATGAAAGATTTTCAGTTTCCATAATGAAGAGATCATCAACAATAACACCATCCATGATCAGGTTCATCCAATGATTGTATCCTCCAGTCCTGCATTTTTTCATTCTGATGGTAAGGGAATCATTTTTGCTATGGTCAAACCAACCAATCCACAACAAGTTTTGAACAATAAAGGATTGATTGTTAGCAAAATAAGCAGGTAATGAATAGCTTTCTTTTCACCTTCATCCAAGCCTTCTAGAAAGTGCACACCAAATGACTACCTTTGGGCATGAATATAGTAGGAGAGGTCATGACATCCCATAGTTGGAAATTATTCCAGTTTTTCTTATTTTAAATGAAAAATTTACCAACGTTCCTCTTGATGAGGCAAGCCCAAAAATCATCCGAATTAGTAGCACGGAGGATCCATTTAGCAGGTAACAATGTAGACATCCTAGAAGGACAAATCGATCCAAGGCCACCTTCATGCTTCTTCATGCAAAAAGTATTCCAAGAAACCTTACATATTTTGGATCCCCCCCAAAGGAATCTTCTGGTCAGACTGATATCCTAGGACAGCTGCTTTTTAGTTGGCTGCCAACACGCCAAAAAATAAGTTAAAGAAGGAAGAATGTAGTGTTTAAGCACAAATGATCTCTGAGAAATGTTCTGCTGAAAATCAATCCATCTAAAAATCTTGACTCTAAATTTATCTAACACCCAATTCCATCTTTGCTCATACGAAACTTTGAACCCCATAGGAATGCCAAGCAGTCTGAAAATGGTTCCCTCTTGAATGATATCACAGCTAGCTTTTCTGACACACTCTAAGATGACACTATTAGAAGCATAAAAGCCGGTCTTCCTGTGATTGACAATGGATCCACTGGCCATGCAAAAAAGGTTGAGACATCTAAGAAAATAATCAGAAGACAAGTCATCAGCTTTAACAATCATATTAGGATCATCGGTGAACATTTGAAGATAGAGGTGAGAGGAGGCATTGGGAATTTCAATACCTTGAATGGCACCTTGATCCACACCATCCTTCACTAACCACCCAAGGGCATCACTACAGATGGCAAACAGGAGAGGGGCAAGAGGACAGCCTTGTCTTATAGACCTACATAATTTAAAGGGGGCAGACATATGTCCATTCATAGCAATTCTGGAATGAGCATTTCCAAAGAGGATGCTAGTGTATTTAGTAAAACCTTTTCCAGCCGCAATGTCATGTAAGGATTGAAGGATGAAATCCCACTCCATTCTATCATACGCTTTGTCAAAGTCAACTTTGAAGAAACAAGTGTCAATCCTAGAATCTTTAGCAAACTCAAGACCTTCCCAAATAGAAATGATAGCATCAAGGATATACCTTCCTTTAATAAAACCCTTTTGTTCAGGCAGAATAATAGAATCCATCAAGGGACTTAACCTTCTAGCAAGGGCACCTCCATAAATTTTATACAAGGAAGTTAGACAAGAAATTGATCTCCAATTGTTGAGGTCATCCTTAAGTCCTTTTTTATGAATCACTTTGATCACACCAGTATTCATGAAGGTGGAAAGAGAACCTCTTCTAATGGCTTCTTGCCATATCAAGAGAATAATGGGCACAAGAGTTTCCTCCAACTCTTGAAAGAATTCATTGGGAATACCATCATGACCTGGAGACTTGCTAGGCTTCAATCTACTAATGGTTTCTCTAACCTCACCAGAAGAGAGGGGGAGATCCAAGAAAGATGCCAGACCATGAGGAATCATTTTTTTCCTCTTCAAAGCAATGAGAGCGCTAGCATTTCGGATGTGCTCCCCTCCCTTGGGAGGCCTAGAGAAAACATTGGTAAAGAACCCATGAGCCTCTTGTAAGTTCTCATTGATATTAGTAGCATAACCACCCTCTCTTTTTTTTAGCAGAGGCACAAAATCTCTTGTCTTCTTCTTCTTCAGGAGATCAAACATATAATTGTTAGGTTTATCAACCCTTCTTGCCCAGAATTCTATAGACATGGCAAGGGCACCACTAGCCAAGAGGTAGTCTTCCTGCCTAAGTCTCTCCTGGAGATCAAGGACCTTCTAGCCAGTATCAGAGTTGCACATTTTAGAACTCTTGATACTCTCAATTTCCTAAATTATCATCATCCTTCTCGTATTCCTAGCCTTTCTAGCTTTACTTTTAAAGACAGTGAGCTCTCTCTAAGTCTCCTTGATGGCTCTATCCCAAGCCAAAAAGGGAGAGGAAGTGTAGGAAAAATGTATATTCAGGATATCCTCAAGCTTCCTTTTCACAATGGGAATTTTGAGTAACGAGGCATCCAGATGCGGCCGCCACCCAGATCTGTACAAGGGATTATTTCTGAACATTTTAATCACAAGGGGGAAGGGATCAGACAAAGTCAAGGACTGGTCAAGGAAGCAAGTATGGTCCCACAATTCATGAAAATGGTTGATGTTAATGTAGAATCTATCCAATCTAGTAGAACGAAAGTTATTGGTACCTTTATTAGACCATGAATGCCCTGAATTCACAGACTCGTGGTACTCGTGGTCTAATAAAGGTACCAATAACTTTCCTTTTGGAATTACTTCTTTCTCTGCCAACCAAAATGTCTGGTTCAGTTGTCATGTTAGTGTCCTCCTCAACAACCTGCTCAATAATATTGTTCTGCATCTGTTCTAAAGCCATTTGATTCAGCTGATTGTTGAAAAATTCATCTTCTGAAAAATGGGGATCAGGGGAGATACCTGAGAAATTTATTTCCTTTTGATTTTTCTTCTTACTAACCTTGGTCCAACCCTCATTCTCCTTTTCCATCTGTTCCGTGGATCTGTTCAGTATTTTGGAGGGATCTGGGGTACAAGAACAATTACTTTCTTGCCCTGCATGATCAGAATTAGTGATGTCTTCCAGGACTTGGAAGGGGTTAGAAAAGCGCTTAACTAAAATCTCAGGTTTAGAACCCCAATTGTTCATTCTTTTTTTCATTTTGTTAACCGGTTTCCTATTGAGAGATTCAACTTTAACGTGTTCCCCTCGGGTATTGTCCTATTTGCGAATGTCTTCTTTACTATTAGTAGTGTCCTGCTTCCTTTCATTCCTAGCCATCATAGGACAGTCTTTAATCAAATGACTTTGACTATAACAGTGAAAGCAGGCGTTAGGAAGATTTTTGTAGTGTATTTTTTTATCATGCAATTTGCGTCCGTCGGAATTCTTGAGGACAAGGGAGGTCTTAACATTCTTTGATACATCTATTTCTATTAAAAGCTAGGGATCCCATTTGGGGTTAAACCCATTCCTGGTTTTTTGACCAATAACCTTACCAATAAGGTTACCCATCTACTCAATCCAGGGATAAAATTCTACAGGGTAATCAAGAAACTCTACCCACACAGGGACTTAAGTTGGCTTGGGTCCTCTTGGACTAAAGCCTGGGGACCATTTGAAAAAGGACATAGGAGTGTTACGTATGATCCAATGACCTTCTGCTAGAACATGCAGCGCATTACTCGCATTTTCGAAAAAAAACAGAAAACAATTGTTCGGCAAGTACTGAATGTGTTTCACAATTAGCCCTCTACTTTCCCAGTTAACCCTAATCTAGTTATTAAGCACCTCTAGCGCACGCCGGGGGCCATGACAGAGACCTATGATAATTTTCTCAGACAAATGGTTGTTCCATTTCTCTAATTCAAAGTTTTCTACAATTAGCATGCATTCATCATTGTCTTCAAAGTCTGGGTCAAGGTTAATATTGTTTACCTGAGTTCCATTCTGGCCCTCTGAGGAATCTCTTTGGTCAAGCTCCAATTTCTCTTTCCCTTTGACATTTGTAAACTCAGAGTAGGATTTAGGCATACCTTGTAAAGCTTGATTGTTGAACATAGAGAAAAAACCTTGCTTTTGGTCTTACAGAATCTGGGCATAGGAGACAAAGCGTTCGCCATTTCCTACCTGGGGAGAACTCGTCATCTGGGCCTGTCTACCCCTGGAAGAGCAACCAACACCCATCTCATGGAACTCATTACCTGACTTCTCATAAACAGGGTTGATTGACAACCTGGTTGTACCATTTAGGTTCATCAGCATGTTGGAGCGCCCAACAATACCATCCCTTAGAGCTTCTTGAAGCGACATTCGGTAGCATGCGGTGGGGGAAACGCCTCGTGGTGGGAGTCCCCCCGTCCAAGGGGGATGCAGTGAGCAGCAGAGCGCCACTCCGAAGGGAGTTCGCGACGACTTAGGACTTAGGGTTCGCCACTCTCTCCACTGCATCAGTAAAGTTTAAACTATGGTCTCCCCTACATTATGTATCTCTTGCTGGAATGGAGAGGCACAAGGATATCTCTCCATTTATTGTGGTTAGCGTGTCTAAGAGCATCACATGTAGGGGTATGAATAGGTAGAACTTCATTAAACATTTGGAGAACCTTAGGCTATCGGAAGGAATCTTTGTATAAGTTGTTTTTCTTTTCGGTGAAGGGTTCTAATGGAATCGGCAGATTGACTTGTAACCTTTCCTAGCGGTAATAGATTGATTCTCTCTCATTGTAGAGAGAGAAATAGGTATCAGACTTGCCGAACTTTCGATGTCTCACACAACAGGAGAAGTTTTTTCAACTATACATTGAGTCATGACTATTGTGTTCTCTTCCATTCTTTCCATTTATGATTGTGGTGTTAGACATAAGTGCTAGTGTAATCAGATTCTACACTGAATTGTGTCAAGTTTCTGTCTGAGAAGTTTGAAGTACTCGGTGTTTGTGCCTACGTCATTTTCAATGGAAATCATCTAGTACGATAGATATTTGTATCTGTTTGATGGAAGTTATTCTCTGATTTGAGTGAATAGTACATGGGTTAAGGAAATTGAGAAGTTGGAGAAACATAGGGATCTAGTCCATACTAGATTTTTCCATCCAAGAACCCCCTAAACTTGTCCCTTCCCTTAACTAGATTGGAAAGACATTAATACTAGCAATGGCACTCAGAAGTGCTTTTTATAGGCTACATGTTGGTAAAGCAACTCGGCAAACCCTACCCAAAGTATAAAAGTGACAAGCATCCCATGCGAGTGAACATTACTTTGGGAACATCACAAGGTAAAGCAAGCAAAGTCATAACATCCGATGACAAGATTGGAACGAGTCATAGAATTCTCCCAACACCATTCTTGGTTTTCGATCTGCACAATATACTCAAAATTTCGTTGGTGTTGTCGAATGAAACTTCGGTGATCAATCATGTTTTCGTGTCTGATTGAACACTAGATAGTCGAGAGGTTCTGGTTCGGAATGAAAAGATGTAGAATACTCAATATGTGCAAATTGGATCTCCACCAGAAGTTGTAGAAGATATCACCAAAGTTTTAGAAGACCTATTGGAAAAAGCGATTTGTACTAGAGAAGGGTCAAGAATTCCTATAGACTGACGAATTGCAACTACCTTCTTGAGATTTTGGAGTAGTTAAATTGCACCTAAGATAGAAGAGTTAGAATTCCTCCAACAACTAAACTTGGAAAATCCAGGGAGGCTAGTGTAACCTATTGGTCAAGCATCACCTAGGAGTTCTGGTTCTGAAGACATTGTGGATGCGCTTGAATATTTCAGCCCTAGATTCATGGTAGATCCACAAGGTGGACAAAGGAGGTAGCATCTAGCTCCAGTAACATATGCTAAATTTAGCATATTTTTGGATGACAATCCAGATGCTCATGTCTGCACATTTGAAATCAGCTACAATGTATTAGATAACCCAAATGATGATGAGTATAAGGCTCAATTATTCCAATCAACACTAGTGAATGAAGTTGCATGCTGGTTAATAGAATTCAATCTAGATCATTTTCAACATTATAACATAGTCAAGAAAGGCTTCGTGCAAATATTTTGGTTGAAGAAACATCCAGCACATATTTTTGACTTCTTACAAGATAATAAAAGAATCCAAATCACGGTATGCCAGAGTGTGCAATAACCTTTCACATTCATCCCAAACAAATTCGTATGGAAAATTTCAATTTACTAAGAGATATTATCAAATAAACCATCGAAAGAAACATCCCATAGTGAGGCATGGGATATTTAATCAAAAGAACCTATCACTTTACCCTTGGGAGAGTTGTTAATCCTAGTACCTGGCATCTGACATCAATTTTAGCACCAAGTGATCATGGACCAGATCTCGGCACCTGCCATAGCTAGTGTTCCATTAGAAATTTTGACATTATCTTCTTGGCCATAAATTTACTTTCCACATGGATCATTCTACCTTAGCTTATATGGTACGATAGCAAAATTTGGGTGATCAAATAGCATGTTGGGTTCGCCTATTGTAGGAATTTGATTATGACGTTATTCATCAACTCGGTTCATGACACTTTATTGCTCACTTTGTTTCCCATTTGGATTCACGTGATGCTTTGGTTGGGGTGGATGATTCATCTCCTTCCATCTATACTATTGAGCCCAGCACCACTCTGGTTCTTTGAGATTTACCTAACTCTTATTATGGTACTCATTTGACTTTCCTTGCTACTAGTTGTCCTCCGAATTCCCTTCCCATTCCTCCTCGACAGAAGTTGGCATTGTGTAGCCATCACTTATTATTGTAGGTCAATTGTAATACTTCGATCCTTCGAGTCTTGGCTCCATGTCCCCACTCATGACGTTCCTTTGGGCTTGGCCTTTGCACATTTAGCTTCCATGGTTGGTCATTTTTCTATGGATTTAACATATAAGAAGCTCTTGTAGAGTGGACTTTGGTGGCCCACAATGCAGCATGGCATTCATGCCTATGTGTGGACATGTGATCCTTGTCAATATACCGGCCAACCTTTTCCTTGTCACAATTTTCCTCTTCAACCCATTCACCCACTTGAACCCTTTCAGAAGTGGGGATTGGATTTCATTGGTCCAATCACTCCCCTTGTTGTTGTTATCAATAATCGATACATTCTTTCCTGCACACACTATGCAACTCAGTGTGCTAAAGCCTTGGCTATTAAGTCAGCCACAACTTTTATTGTTGCTAAATGTTTAACTCAAGATCTCTTCCTACGTTTTGGTCTTCCTTTTGAAATTGTATCAGATACAGCCACACACTTTGCTACTTACTTGATTCAGGCACTCAGACAATCTTTCCATATTACCCATAATATCAATATCTAAGAGCTTATGGCTTAGCCAAGAGTACTAACAAGACCATGTTGACCCTATTAAAGCAACTGACTATTGATTGTCTCGAATGCTAGGATAATTTACTGTTTGTTGTATTATGGGCGTATCGGACTACTTATAAAGTCACTACTAGTTATACACCTTTTAAATTCGCTTATGGGATAGAGGCAATTGCTCCTATGGAACTTTTAGTTCTTAGCTTACAGGTGGTTATTGAGCAACCACTCTTGCATAAAGACTCCTTATATGCTCGGATTGATGACCTGAGTTTGTTAGATGAACAATGTTTTGAGAGTTATCTGTAGATGCAAGAAGTGTAGCTTTGGCAATCTCGAACTGATGCTCAGTTTCTTAGAACCCTACTCTTTCAAGAAGGTCCTCCTTCATGTTTAGATTTCCTTCACTTTGCATTCAACCATTCATTGTTTTAGCATCCTTGCCCACTAGCATTGTATCCTAATGATCTCATACCAATACACTATGAATATTCATGCATCCTATGAGCCACTTTTGGCTATCTTCTTAGATAAGACTTTGAAATTCTTACACCTCTATAGGTTATCATCAGTTTCCCTCCTATAGTGGGATATTGCTAGTGGACCCCACTATTGAGACCATCATCTGGCCCATCGCCATTGAACCTGCTTCTATGATGCTCTAAATTGTTCCCCTTAGCGAGACTGAATTGCACATGACAACAATCGAAGTCAGGTAGTGATTTTTCCTACCCACTGATGGTCGCATGTCTGTTGCATCAATTTCTTGCACTGCCATGGAATGATTGTTTCCACATCATAATTCTAATGAATACACCATTTTCTACCACCCTAAACTAGGGCATTTCCACGAATCTCCAACACCACCCCTATAGCATTAGTAGACAATTTTATTCCCTCATTGCCACTGCCACCCATGGTCCAATTAATTGGTTAGTTGTTTTATTTAAACAGATTCATAGGAAAAGCCAACTAATTGTTAGGCAGTTAGACTAGGGTCATCACTTAAAAAACCACCTTCTCTATCTTCTTTCCATACTCTATCCTAGTGACTTTCATCACATTGTAATCCTTAAGCATGAAATCCATCTAAACACTACTAGAAATATGGGGGCATAGCGATGCCCCCAAATTGAAAAAAAACCGGGGCTCATCGCTTATGCAACACTAGCATCACATAAGTGATGAGCCTATTTTTTATTTAAAAAAAGACGTGTCCTCGCATAAGCCATGCCAAACGATGCTAAAAATATGTGTCACAAAGAGCATCGCTAAACAGCGATGATTTTAATGACATTGGCAAACTGCGTGCGATGCTGGATCATCGCATACATGAAGTCTTGGTCTTCCAGAGAGTCGCATAAGTGACGCTCTCGAATGTTAAAAAAATTTTCGATTTCTCTCGGCACATTTGTGTCGGGATTAGGACAGGCAAGAGAGAGAGAGAGAGAGAGAGAGAGAGAGAGAGAGAGAGAGAGACAGAGAGAGAGAGAGAGGGGGAGAGAGAGAGGGAGAGAGAGAGAGAGAGAGCAAGAGAGAGAGAGACAGAGATTGACACACACATCCCATGAAGCAAGGTACACACACACACACACATACACACACATAGATATGAATACACACACACACATATACACACATAGATACACACACATACACATAGACACACAAACATACACACACACATACACACATAGAGACACACACATACACACATAGACACACACACAAACACACACACATACATATTAGACATAGACACACTTATACACACACACACAAACACACATCACACACATTTCCACACACACATACCGATGCATACACACATATATATACACATACACACATATATGCACACAGACATACATACACACATAGATACACACACATACACACATCCACAAACATACACACATATTTACACACACACATATACACACTAATTTACATACACACATACACATGCATACACACACACATATATACACACATAGATACATGCATACACACATAGACACACACACATACACACATAGACACACACACACACACACATACACACACATACACACACATATACACACACACATATACACACACACATAGACACATACACACTTACACACACACACATCCACACACATTTACACACACACATACACATGCATACAGACACAAATATATAGATACCCACATACACACACACATACACACATAGACACACACACATAGACACACACACACACACATACACACATACACACACATACACACACACATATAGACACATACACACACATATATACACACAAACACACATGTAGAGAGACATACACATAGACATACACATCCATTCATACATATGCATACATAATGCCTATCCACATGCATACATACATACTTACATGCATACACACACATACACACACATGCATACATAATGCACATCCATATGCATACATACATTCTTAAATGCATACACACACATACACATGCATACACACAAACACATACATACATATATATGCATACACACACATACACATACATGCATACATATGCATACATAATGGATATGCATATGCATACATACATACTTACATGCATATACACACATACACACACATGCATTGCATACATATGCATACATAATGCACAAAAATATGCATACATACATGCTTAAGTGCATAAACACACATAAACACACATACACATACACACATATATATGCATACACACACATGTAGAGAGACATACACATACATGCATACATAATGCATATGCATATGCATACATACATACTTACATGCATGCACACACATACACAATGCATACATATGCATACATAATGCACATGCATATGCATACATACATGCTTACATGCATACACACACATACACACACATACACACACATACACATACACACATAGACACACACACACATAGACACACACATAAACACACATATATGCATACACACAGAGAGAGAGAGACATACACACACATACACATACACATACATGCATACATATGCATACATAATGCATATGCATATGCATACATACATACTTACATGCATACACACACATATGCATACATAATGCACATGCATATGCATAGATACATGCATACACATACACACACATAGACACATACACACACATACACACACATATACACACAGATTTACACACACATACACATGCATACACACACATAGACACACTCACACACACATACACACATAGACACATACCCACATAATGCATATGCATATGCATACATACATACTTACATGCATACACACACATACACACACATATGCATACATATGCATACATATGCATACATAATGCACATGCATATGCATAGATACATGCATACGCATACACACATAGACACATACACACACATAGACACATACACACTCATAGACACATACACACTTACACACACACATCGAGACACATTTACACACACACATACACATGCATACATACACATATATATAGATACACACGTATATACACACATAGACACACACATATACACACATAGACACACACACACATACACACACATAGACACATACACACACATATATGCATACACACACACACACGTAGACAGACATACACACAGATACACATACATGCATACATATGCATACACACACATGTAGAGTGACATACACACACATACACACATGCATACATATTCATACATAATGCACATGCATATGCATACATACATGCTTACATGCATATACACACACATACACACACATACACATACACACATAGACACACACACACGTAGAGAGAGACACACACACATACACACATATATATGCATACACACACACACACGTAAAGAGACATACACACAGATACACATACATGCATACATATGCATACATAATGCATATGCATACATAATGCATATGCATACATAATGCATATGCATACATACATACTTACATGCATACACACACATACACACACATACACATGCATACACACACATACACACACACATGCATACATATGCATACATAATGCACATGCATATGCATAGATACATGCTTACATGCATACACATACAGACATAGACACATACACACACATAGATACATACACACACATAGACACATACACACATATACACACATACACACACATATACATACAGATTTACACACACACATAGACACACTTACACATGCATACACAAAGACATACACACATAGACACACACACACTTACACACATAGACACACACACATGCACATACACACATAGACACATAAAAACTTACACACACACACACAAATAGACACACACATATATAAACACACACATACACACATAGACACATATAGACTTACACACACACATCCACACACATTTACACACACACACATACACATGCATATACACATATATATACAGATACACACGTATATACACACATAGACACACACATATACACACACTACACACACATACACAACTAGACACATAGACACTTACACACACACATAGACACATACACACTTATACACACACATACACACATCCACACACATTTATACACATACATACACATGCATATAGACACATATATATAGATACACACATATATACACACATAGACACACACATAGACACACACACATAGACACACACACATACACACACACATGGACACATACACACACATATATGCATAGACAGACACATAGAGACATACACACATATATATGCATACACACACATAGAGACACGTACACACATACACATACATGCATACATATGCATACATAATGCATATGCATATGCATATGCATATGCATATGCATACATACATACTTGCATGCATACAAAGACACACATACACACATGCATACATTTGCACACATAATGCACATGCATATGCATACATACATGTTTACATGCATACACACACTCACATTTACACCTACATACACATATACACACATACATATGTACACACACGCACACACACACACACACACACACACACATATATATATATATATATATATATATATATATATATATATATATATATATATATATATATATATATATATATATATATATATATATATATATATATATATATATATATATATATATATATATATTGATTTCTAACCCATTTTGTATATACTGCAAATGTGTCCAAGCAACACATGATTTACAAATTGTGGAGCATGCCAATTTGGAAAATCACATAGGCAACCATTCAACAAAAGAGGATACATGTATGAAGACTAGTTGGAGCTTGTGCACACAGATGTGTGGGGTCCTAGCAGAGAGCCATCAATTTCTAGGTGAAGGTATCATGTCTCATTCATATCTGACTATAGTAGATGGACAATAATTTATTTTATGAAGCATAAAGATGAAGTATTCACTTGTTTCAAGAAGTATTTTGCATTGTTTGAGAATCAAACAGGTAGAAGCTTGAAGAATCTCAGATCTGATGGAGGTGGTGAGTATTTTTCACATGAGTTTGAATCCTTCTAATAGGACAGAGGCATAAAGAGAGATATTACAACAAGGTACACTCTTGAATAGAATGGAGTGGTAGAGAGAATAAATAGACTAATAGTAGAGGCTGCAAGATCAATGTTGAATGAAAAAAAAACTTCCAATTTACTTATGGGTAGAGGTTGTTTCCATAGCCACGTACCTAATTAATAGGCTTCCATCCATGTCTATAGATGGAATGACACCTTATGAGGCATGGAATGGCAGGAGACCTTCTTTAGATAATTGTAAGATCTTTGGATGCATTGCTTATGCACACATACCCTCATCGATTAGAGGAAAACTTGATCCAAAAGCTGAAAGATGCATATTCATTGGCTATGATCAAAATCAAGAAGAATATAGGTTATATAATCCCACTAATGAAGGATTTACAATTACTAGGGATGTGGTATTTAATGAAAACAATTGGTTGCTTGAAGATGATTGCAAGAAAACAAAGCTACTATGAGTTGTTCATTATGTTTGTAAATAAAGGAAACCATTGTATGCTTTAAAGCAAGCTCCTAGAGCTTGGAACCATAGACTGGTCACATACTTGCAGGACTAAAGCTTTGTTGTAAGCAAGGCACATTCTTCATTGTTCATTAAGAAGACTAATTCACAAGTTATTTATATATATGTTTATGTGGATGACATCATCATTACAAGAAATGATGCCAATGGCATCAAGAAGATCAAAGCTTCGATTAAGGAGGAGTCCAAAATGAATGATCTTGGATTGCGTACATATTTTCTTGGCTTAGAGACTGTAAATAGAGATTCTCGTGTTTTCATTACTCATAGGAAGTACATTCATGATGTGCTAGTTAAGTTCAAGATGGAAAATGCAAAATTTTTAGGTACACCCATGGAATTGAATCACAAATTCAATACACATTGAGGAGAACTGCTTGAAGACATTACATGTTATCAAAGACTTTTTGGGAGTCTCAATTATGCAGCCCTAACAAAGAGTGGGGATATGCTATGGAGTAATTACATTGATTCAATTCATGCATACACCAATGAAACCTCACATGGAAGCTGCCAAAATGATTTTAAGATACTTGAAGGGTACCATAAATGAAGGGCTATTCTATCCATTCACCTTTGACATGGATATGAAGTGATATTCTGATGCAGATTGGGCAAGCTCAAAAGATGATAGGAGGAGCACTAGTGGGTACTTAATCTTTTGTAAGATCAAATTTGATTTCATGGTCATCAAAGAAACAACCGACTATGGCATGGTCATCAACTGAAGATGAATATAGAGGCCTAGCGATTGCAACACAAGAGCCAACGTGATTATATCTAGTCTACTTAGAATCGGGGATACATACATACACTCCAATGATCTTTGGAGATAACACTAGCTCACTTCATTTGGCTGCTAATCTTGTATATCATGCAAGGACTAAGCACATTGAAGTGCATTATCATTATGTGAGAGAGAAGCTACTTAGCAAGGACATATAATTGTCCTATGTATCAACTAACTTGTAATGTGCAGATATGCTAACCAAATCTTTGGATGGAACTAAATTGAATAAGTTCCAAATGATGATTAGATTGCAAGAGATTAAAGAGAATTGAAGCCCAAGCATATTACACTTGAGGGGGAGCTGCTAGTGCAATTACTCCAAGCCTACATGCTTGAACATTTATCCTATGGCTCATATGTAAATTCATGTATTAGCACATGAATGCTCTCTTGTAAAGATTGATCTTTTTACGACTTGTAAAAGTGCACATATGGAATCACTTCAATCATGAGTTGTTAGGAGAATCTTTTCACAAATTATTGGTGAGTTAGCTGGAGATTAAGATCCTAAAATATAGAGATACTTTTTGGTAGAAGTTTGAATTTCAAAATTCAAAAAGGAGCTCCAACTTTAGCTATAAAAGAGGTCTTCAAAAGTCACGTTGGTGTAACCAGAATTGGAGAGATATTCAGAGGGATCTTAAGTTGATATTGAGCTCACATCATATCTTTATTATTTCCCTCACATTGTGCAATCATTCATTGCTAATGTCAATGTAATCTATGTGTTACTACATATAGTTTTCTCATATTTCATATCTTCTACTCTATCATGTGTATCACTCAGAATAGTGAACTTCTCTGACTTATTTCTTAGTGAATACTTGATCACTTGATGTGATTTTAGTTGATATAGATTTAGTATACTATTTAATTTCTTGCTGTCAAATTTCATTATCATTGCATTATCCAATCTTGAGTTTTGAGCTAAACAGTGCTCATTGGCCTGCATACTACTAGTACCCGAAAATGTCGGGGCTTACCTCAAACTTGCTATGCATCATTCTATGAGCATTGTCCATCATTTCAAGTGAAATTGCTTGTAAACATTAGCTATCCTAGGTAATTAGATATGCCCAAAAGCATTTTATTCAATTGTTAGCATAGAGGGAGTAATGTTCATTTCTTTGAGCATGTGTAGTGACCAAAATAGTAAGTTTTGGTTCATAGTTGAAACTCCTACTCATCTGTTTTAATCCAATGATTTAAGGATCATCTTCCAAAGTATTTGGGTGATTATTTCAGCTTGTTGGAAAGCTCAAGAGGACTACTTTGCACTCTTAACTCAATCTTGGCTGGTGTGAACTAGGAGATTGTAGTACCATGTCATCTCTAGAAGGTGTCCACCATCTCCTCAAACATATGAACCTTATACCAGGAAGACACCTAGGGAGAGACTGACGAAGTGTGAGATCATCTCAGGCTAGTGTCATTCATATGACTAGGTCTCAGCCCAATAGCTTAGTGATTATCCATACATACGTAGTTCATAAACGAGTGATTTAAAGATGTCTTTTAACATGGAAAAATCGTTCTGAAGTGCGAGCACAACCTATATATAGACACTAGAAGGTCCCTATAAGACACAATTGGAATATATTAGGACCAACCAATTAGGTGCATGCATCTATGAGGATGGTCTATGATGATTAGTTGTCCAACTCAAAAATCCCAATCAACCCTTTGGACTTGAACAACCAATCGTTAAGTTCAAAGAGGGTTCGTATATTGATAAGCAAGGAACCATTTATGTGGTTACAAGTCTATGAGACAAGATAGATGAGTTCGAAAATATCATTCCTGAGAATGAGATAGGATACCTAGAGCAAGGAGACCTAGGAAAAGAACCCAAGACTCCTCGAGGCAAGTCTATCCTAACCAGAGTCATTACTTTAGAGTGGCTCCCCCAAGACGACAAAAACATAGAATTGTTCTTGAATAGAGAAATCGAGAAAGCTTTTCGAGATTTAAGACATATCAACGTAGTGAAATAGGCACACTCACCATCTACAAGTTCAAAGATGCTGACATACTAAGAAAATTTCTTTACCTAGATAACACATCCAAGAGAATTGTGGGTGTAAGAGAACCCAAGCCCACATACTTGGATAATTAGCATATATCTCATACACTCACATATGATCAATCCCTTGTAAAATAATTTACCTTTTACCTTTGTAAAAGTGTCTTACTTCTACGTGGGATCAAATCTCGAGTTATTTGGTAGATGATTGATGAGAGAATATATCCTATAGTTTAGCACTCACTTTTAGGTGAGCATTTGAATTTGAATTCAAAGATTGGCTCCAAAGGCAACCATAAAAGTAGTTCAAAAGACACACGTGGTAATGCCCTGATTTTGGAGAACAGTAGACAGGGACCCTATGTGATTTGAGAGCTCACTCCATAGCTCAATCACTACCCTCACATTGTGAAATAGATTATTGCCAATTACATCGTATTTCTATGTGATCTAATATATACATTTTGGTTATATATCTATTTCACTTCTCTGTTATGACTACTTCAGAATAGTGATCTTCTCAGAGTTTGTTCTCAGTGCATGGTTGATTATTTGATGTAATTAAAGCATCATAGATTCAGTATCTGTCTAGTTCATAGCTAAAAAGTTTCATGGTCATCCTTCTCTGAATCGTGAGATATATTCACTTCATTACTCTCTGGCCTGTACTCTGATGCATCCCAAAAATGTTGCGCAAGTCCTATGATTTGTTGGTAAACATCATACGCAGTGTGTAGTTTATCTTACTGAAATTACTCATGATTGGTAGCTATCTACATTAATTAGATACCACCAAAAGGAATTTGGCTAATTGCTAGTAGGCTGAGAGCACTATGCATGATATTGAACATATGTAGAGACTAAAATAGCAAGTCTATGACCTTGGATCAATTTCCTACTTATCTGTTTTGATCCATCGATTAGTAGATCATGTTCCATACACAAAGGTGATTATTTCTGATCATTATCAAGGTAAAGAGGCCCACTACACTCTCCATCACTTGTTCTTGGCTGGTGTGAAGCACATTGTTACAACACCACTTCATCTCTGAAGACTATCCACCATCTCCTCCAACCGTGGTATCAGAGCAACAACAAGCAATATGGGAAATGTATTTCCATTATTCATTGAAAAATTGGACAGAAGAAACTACCTAGCATGGTCACTAAGGATGCAAGCCTATCTCCAAGGAAGAAGTCTATATTGATACATCTTAGGAGATGAAGAGATGCCAACATTTAGGAGCAAACATCAACCCACAAGGGAAGAACAAGAAAGGTTGACTACATGGTGTGCAAAGGATGCTCTTGCACACCATGTGGAAGACCTCCCATTAGAAATACAAGACCTCCCATTAGGCACACCATGTGGCTTATTGCCTCACATTAGGAATTGCAAAACCTCCCAAGAGACTTGGGAAGAACTCATATTTCTCATCAAATACAATAGCTAGGAAGAACCAGCTATGGATGGAGTTTACAACCATAAAAAGGAAACCAAAACAAAGTGTAGCTGATTACCTGACCAAGATGAAGGATGTGGCTGAGTAGCTTGCAAGCATTGGAGAGGAGATAGAAGAAGAACATATAGTAAGGTAGATCATAAATGGCATCAAAGCTGACGATAAGTGGGAGGAAGGGGCAAAGGAGGAAAGCAAGCCAAAGGGAGATCCTACAGCACTCCACCTTGCAACATTTGTGGTTTAACCAACCACACCATAGAAGAATGCTTCAAAAACACAAGGAATCAAAGGGGAAGAGGCTTCCATAGAGGGAGCTATGGACAATCTAGAGGTAGGTTCAACAATGAAGGAAGCAATTACAATCACAACAACAACCAAGGCTACAACAACAAAAATTATCAAGGAGGGTTCAGAGGTAGAAGAGATTATAACAACTACACAGAAGGCCAAGAGGATTCTCTACTCATCATGAACATGACATCCAAGAAAGGTAAAGATGATGAGCTTCTTTTCTATATTGATTCTAGTTGTTCCAATCATGTGGCTGGAAATGTAGCATTGTTATCTGGTCTTGAAGAACCCAAAGGGAAGCATGAACTGCAGACAGGTGATGACACTACACACTCTATTAAGAAAATTGGAAATGTCAAGGCTTCTGATGGTAACATAAATCTCTTAAGCAAGGTTTTGTATGTTCCAACTATAACAAAAAACCTAATCAATGTTGGACAGATTGTTGACAAAGGCTTATAGGTCACATTCACAAGGCATGGAGAATATGTGGAAGACCCTCAACAAGGCTTCAAGAGGATTTCAAAAGGTGAGGAATCTGGTAGAATCTTTACATTTGAGATTGAAGACACCAGAAACATTGCACTCTTCGATCCATGGTAGACTCCTTATATTTGAGATTGAAGACACCAGAAATGACTCTATCCGGTTTTTTATCCATGGCATCCAAATCGTGGAACCTTGGAAAATTCAAAATGCCAAGATGTTATGGAAAAAAGGCTTCCAAAAATTGAAACATCTCTGGAAACAAGACAACAACCAGTGGATCAGTTTCACGGATATCGACCCTAGCATCAACATCACCTATGAAGAATGGAATACCCTGCAAAGCAAAGGTCTTGCTTGGGACCAGTCTAAAGTTTGTCTTCTCATGGGGAAGGACATGCCGAGCCCGCTTGGTATTAGATGGCACAATGGTAACTGCCCAACAAAAGTCCCAAACATCAAACAAAACATCAATTATTAGGCTGACCTCAATAGGAAGTGGTGCCTCTCATGGATGTAGCTGAGGTGGGATATGAAGTTCATGTCTATCTGGAACCCTCTCATAGAAATCAAAAAGTCTATCCTCTTATGAAAAATTCTTCATCGTGGAATCTTGACCAACCTTATGGCTAGCAAAATCTGTGGGGTGCCTCCCTAGTGTAAGTATCACTATTGGTCGGTTGAAGATGTTTCTCACATCTTCTTTACCTATCCTAACTCCAATAGACTTTGGCAGATTGTCGAAAAGAAAATTAGACTTCAAAAACATATCAGTTGGAAACAAGTGCTGCTGGGAGAAGCTATCGGCTGCTTTGTGACTCTCTGGAATGCCATAAGAGGGGAGGTCCTATAGAAGATCTAGCAAGAAAGATGTGCTTATAACTTTGGTAACTCCCTCAAAGAGTGATCAATTGAAAAACCGTTATTCCTCCTCGGCAAAAGAATCTCTAACTGTAAGAAATCCCCCCTCCCTTCAGGCATCATCAAGTGCTCCTTCTAATCAACCATAATCTTAAACCTAAGTGGGTCCCACACGAGGGCAATGGGAGGGTGATGAAACTTCTTTGTAATGCCATCAAAACTTTGTAAAAGCTACCCCTACTCTTTGGGACTTGGGGGATCCCGTGGGCACTAGTCCCCTTCACTTGTACTTTTCTTTTCTTTTAATTAATAAAGTCCGAGAGAGTAGGCGAAGGCCGAACTTCCTTTATTTAAAAAAAAAACATTGCACTCTTCAATTACAAAGATCAAACCCTATCTGAACTAGAGATATGGCATAAACGGCTAGGTGATATAAGAGAAAGAATACTAAAGCAAATATATAGGGGTCAGAGTGTGCTTGGCATTCCAAATGTGTCCAAGCAACACATGATACAAGAATGTGGAGCATGCCGATTTGGCAAAGCTCACAAGCAACCATTTAATAGAAAGGGGTACATGTATGAAGACTACGTGGAGCTTGTGCACATTGATGTGTGGGTTCCTAGCAAAGAGCCATCAATCTGAGGTTCAAGGTACTATGTTTCATTTATAGATGACTACAGTAGATGGACAATTCTTTACTTCATGAAGCATAAGGATGAAGTATTTACATGTTTTAAAAATTATTTGGCATTGGTTGAGGACCAGACATGTAGGAGCTTGAAGAGGATCAGATCTGATGGAGGTGCTAAGTATTTTTCACATGAATTTGATTCATTCTCATACATGATAGAGGTATAATGAGAGAGATCGCAATAAGATATACTCCTGAAATAAATTGAATGGTAGAGAGGGGGAACAAATTGATAGTGGAGGCTGCAAGATCAATGTTGAATGAGAAGAAACTACCCAATTACCTATGGGCAGAGGCTGTTTCCATAGCCACATACTTGGTTAATGTTGATATATTTAGGTAGTGATGTGTGTGAACACACTAGGACCGTCGAGGCACTTTTTCCCTCTTTAGGAGGTTCTCTTCCCTCGGCTTGTATATATGCCTATTGCCCTAATGGGCTACTTAACTTTGTACATTCTCTAGTAATACATTCAATATTTTGTGTTGTGCTCCAAGCTTCTTCTTCTTCCTTGTGTGGTTCGCGTGCTTCCGCATATGTCTAACTCCAACAATTGTTATCAGAGCAGGTCATCACTTCATCTAGGGCACCGCCGACACTCCTCCGTTTGCAGTCTCAGAATCGCATGACTTTTGGTGAGCATACTCAGCGTGTGCTTGAGATCAAAATCATGATCTTCACTCTGTGGTGCCAAAATCATGATCTGAGCTCATTTCAGCCTCCGAATGCACTATCACAGCGCTAGTGCAGGCTATTTCGTCTTTTCGTGCCAAAGGTATAAACCAATTTTTGTTCGTCAGTATAAGCATCTCGAAGTCTACTACAGGTCTAGCGGAATTCATCTGGGTAGTTCTGTTCAAATTTTTGAGATACAGTCAATTTTTTGCATCAAGGTATTTTAGTCACTTGCCAAGGCTGAAAGCAATGATGTATTTCGTATGTTGGCTATTGAGGATAAGTTGGATGGTACCAACTACCCATTATAGGCTTATATGATGCGACAGATGTTGGTTGCCAAAGGACCATGGAACATTGTGCAGGGTGTCAAAAAATGTCTTATCACACCTGGAAGTGTTACAACTGTAGGTACTGAAGCTGATGCAGAAGGTGTCAAAGATGATGATATTCTACATATTCCTATTCGTGTTGCGGTTTCTGCTGCATCTACTGCAGAGCAGATTTGCTGGGATGGTAGAGATTCCCAAGCACATGCATTGATAGCTTTGTCTATCAAACATGCCATTATTCCTCACAATCGCTCTTGCAGAACAGCTAAGGATGCTTGAGATACACTTACCACATTGTACGAAGCTAGGAATGAGGCTCGTGTTGCTTACATCCGAAAACAGTTGGAGAGTGAGCACATGAATGAAGGTGATTCTATGGACAGTTTCCTAACGAAGATCAACGACTTGAAGGAACAGTTGATTTGTGTTGATGAGGTTATACTAGATAGCTCACTTATGCAGACCGTTTTGAATGGTCTTCCTGATTCATATCAAAGTTTTGCTTCTACTATTCAGTTGATGATGAAAGGCAATCCAAATGCCTTATCATTTGAGGAGTTAGTCTCTGTTCTGTTGGAGGAAGATTAGTCCAGGCAGAACACGTCCATTATGCGATTTGCAGATCAAGCTTTCCTGGCTAGTCAGAAGGGCAAAGGAAAATGGAGCTCTTTAACTAGTAAGAAAAAATCTGCTAATTCTGCAATATTCAAAGAAGGAAGATAAAGATGAGAAGAAATCAGAAAAGCAGAAATTGTTTTATAAGTATTGTAAAGGGAATGATCATATCATAAAGAACTGTCCAAAATTGGCTGCTAAAGAGGCAAAGAAGAAAGAGGCTGGAAGCCTCTACACCAAAAACAAAGTCTTCTAGTCTTGTGCAGGAAGAAGAATGGGTGTTTACTACTGTTTGCAGTTTTGACCCATCTTCTCATGAGCAGTGCATGTATGTAGTAGACTCAGATGTTTGGTATTTTGATAGTGGGGCGACCAAACATATTACCTCACAGCACAGTTTCTTCTCTTCACTCGAGCCTACCCCTACAGGGAATACTGTTACATGCGCCAACAACTCCTCTTATCCTGTTATGGGAGTTGTTAAGATCATTTTGACTACTGCTGATGGTAATTCTTTCACTTTTTCAGATGCTTTATTTGTGCCAAGGATCAAGAAGAACCTGTTATAAGTTTCTGCATTAGCCAAGATTGGCTTGGTTGTGAAATTTGTTGATGACAGGTGTACAGTTCATGATCTGTCAAATGGAGATGTGATTATTGCTTCTGGCATTTTATGTCGTGGGTTGTATAAGCTCATAGACTATGAAAGATCTGTAAATGATTTGACATGTCCAGTAAATGATTCTGAGGCCATGTTAGATGCAAAGCTTTGGCATGCACGCTTTGGTCATCTGAATTTCGCTAGTTTGCTATGCCTACAGAAATCTGAAATGGTGTCCTCTTTGCCCAAACTTGAGGCACCTGGAAAACATGTTTGTCAAGGCTGTATTTTGGGAAAAATGCAGCGTCTGTCCTTTCCAAAAGATTGTTCACTTCAGGCTACTAAAAAATTGCAACTTGTACATAGTGATGTCTGTGGTCCTATGCAGACACCTTCTTTTGGGAATTATCTTTACTTCATGACTTTCATCAATGCTTTTTCCAGGCATGCATGGGTATATCCATTGAAGGCAAAGTCCGAAGTGTTCATGTGCTTCAAACAATTCTTGGTTTTGGCTGAAAATATCTCAGCATGTAAAATAGGCACCCTCCATTCTGATCGAGGGGGGGAATATATGTCTTCTGATTTTAATGCATTTCTAGCTGAACGTGAGATAAAACACCAGTGTATAGTGCCGTATACACCTCAATAGAATGGATTTGCTGAACAAAAGAATAGGTCACTCATGGAGATGGCGAGGTGTATGGTCAAGAGTCAGGCTTTACCACATAGCTTCTCGCTTGAGGCTGTCATGTGTGCAACGTATGTACTGAATAGGTGTCCCATTAAAGCGCTGCAATCTATCACTCCATATGAGGCTTGGCATGATCCCAAGCCATCTGTTGCTCATCTGCATGTTTTTGGTTGTTTTGCATATGCATTAGTGCCTGAACAACATCGCAAAAAATTGGATGATAAAGCAATAAAATGTATTTTTGTTGGGTATAGTTCTGAAAGTAAAGGCTATCGTCTATATCATCCACATACTAAACGCATTCTGGTTAGCCGTGATGTTGTTTTTGTGGAAGATGCTATTCAACCATTGCTTTCATGTACTAAGGAGACATCTGTTAGCTCCAAAGACATGTATGATACTTTGCTGCCTCCTTTTACAAGTGGAGAGTCTAGTGCTAGTCCTAATAAGGCAACCTCTCAACCTTTATAGGTGTCATATGATGATGCAGATAATTCCATTTCTGATGCAGATGTACATGATGCACTTATTGATGAGAGAGCTGATATTGAGCAGACAAGAACTATGCCAAAATGGCTGGTGTAGACCTTGCATGATAGCAAATTAGATGCACCTCTGTCATATCGTACTCGTTCAGGTTCTCATAGTGCCTCTTTTGCATCAGATTGCTATGCTATGGCTACATCTAGTATTTGTGATGAGAATGAGCCTGTTTCGTTTGATGAAGCACAAAATTCAAAAAATTGGATGGTTGCTATGCAATTTGAATATGATGCTATAATGAAGAATGGTACTTGGTCTCTATGTGACTTGCCTCCTGGCAAGAAGGCCATTGGCACTAAGTGGGTATACAAGTTGAAGCATAAACCGGATGGTACACTTGACAGGTATAAGGCTAGGTTTATTGCAAAGGGTTATGCACAGGAAAGAGGCATTGATTTTGATGAGACCTTTGCACCTACATGCCGCATGACTACTATTCGGAGCATCTATGCACTTGTAGCTCATCATGGTTGGAATGTACATCAGTTGGACATTAAAATAGCATTTCTGAATAGTGACTTGCATGAAGAAGTGTATGTTTTTCAGCCTCGTGGATTTGTGCAAAAAGCGCATGAAAACCAGGTGTGGAGGTTAAAGAAGGCATTATATGGTTTAAAGCAAGCACCACGTGGTTGGTATGAGAAGATACATGCCTATCTGATTGCACATGGTTTTAAGAACAGTCCAACTGAAAGCACCTTATATGTTAACCGTGCTAATGATGTGCTTCTGATCATTGTTGTCTATGTTGATGACGTGCTGCTCACTGGTCCTATTGAGAAGCATATTGCTGATTTTAAGGCTAATTTGCATGACTCATTTGAGATGTCTGATTTGAGGCATTTGCATCACTATTTGGGCATTCAGTTTATGCAAGTTGATGGTGGAATGGCTTTGTGTCAAACAAAATATGTGGACACATTATTGCTGCGTTTTGGCCTTGAAGACTGTAAGCCTATTGCCACTCCTATGGAGACATGTTTACGATTGAGTCTTCATGATGCTGGAGATGCATTTGATGATGTTCTCTATCAGTAGGCTATTGGATGCTTGATTTTAATACTTATGCATTACTCGACCAGATATTCAGTTTGCTATCTCACAGATGAGCAGGTTTATGCATTGCCCAGGAGTCAAGCATTGGCAGGTAGTTAAGAGCATCTTTTGCTATTTGAGTGGTACTCGGCTACTTGGGTTGTTTTATCCCAAGGGGGGATCACTACCACCAGATTTGCATGCTTTTACTGACTTTGATTGGGCTTGTTGCTATGACACTGGTGTGTCCACTAGTGGCTTCTGCTTCATGCTTGGTAGCTCATGTATATCTTGGTTGAGCAAGAAGCAGCCTACTGTAGCCACTTCCAGTATAGGGCAGCTTTCACAGCGACTGTTGAGTGTGTGTGGCTCAAATGCCTTATGGCTGATTTGGGTGTTGGTCAGACTTTTGCCACCACCATCTTCTCTGACACTCAGAGTGCATTGGCAGTTGCGAGGAACCCTGTGTTCCATGCTCACACTAAGCACATTGAGGTGCATTATCACTATGTCAAGGAGAGGTTCTCTGCTAGGGAGATCAGCTTGGCATATGTGCCCACATAGGAGAACATTGCAGACCTTTTCACGAAGGCTCTACCTAAGGAGATTTTTTAATCTTTCCGCAAAGCTTTGGGCTTACTTCCTTTTGTGGAGTGATTTCCACATAGCTTGGCACTTCCTTATACATGAGTGCCAGGTCCGTGTTCACCGCATCACTCCCAAGGGGGATTTGTTGATATATTTAGGTAGTGATGTGTGTGAACACACTAGGACTGCCGGGACACTTTTTTCCCTCTTTGGGAGGTTTTTTTTCCCCGTCTTGTATATACGCCTATTGCCCTAATGGGCTACTTATCTTTATACATTCTCTAGTAATACATTCAGTATTGTGTGTTGTGCTCCAAGCTTCTTCTTCTTCCTTGTGCTGTTCGCCTGCTTCCGTAGACGTCAAACTCCAATAGTTAACAGGCTCCCATCCAAGTCCTTGGATGGAATGACTTTTCATAGATCATCAAGCAGTGTTGTATCTAGTGAATAAACCTTGCAATACAGGCAGATTAGTAAGATGGTTCCTCTTACTAATGGAATATGACTTTG
>CM035428.1:5472411-5479911 GCA_020310875.1 Ceratopteris richardii | reverse complement strand
TACATACACATATGGATACTTGCACATATACATACACACATAAACACACACACATATACATGCATGTGAAGAGAGATGGTGGATGCAATCCAAAGATAAGTAGGTGCCGCTACAACCAGTTTCACACCAGCCAACTGAGACTTCAGAGTTGATTAGTAGATCCTTTGAGCTTCCTAAATGCACCAAAATATCAGCCAAGTACTTTGGAACATGTATCCCAAAAGTTTAAGTCAAGACAGACTAGTTGCGAAATGACTAGCTCCCAAAACTTGCTATTTTTGGACATACACCTGCTGGAAAAAATGAACAGTGCTCTCAACCTGGTAGGAATTAGAAAACTTCCTTTTGGGCATAGCCAATAGACTTAGCAAGCTTTCCAATCCAAGTTAAAACACTTCAAATGATGGACTGAGCATTGAGAACAAGTTTCATCAATTTCTGGAACATTCCCACAATTCTCGGGGCTCTGCAGAGATAGACCAGTAAGCCGTAAAATGCAGATATCTCCAAAATTATTAATCCAATGACCTTGAAAATTTTTATGCACAAACTAGACAGTACAAGCTATCCAACGCAAGTTAAATCACTGAAAAAGGTTTGGCAAAACTCGAGATATGACCTTCTGAAGTTACTGCTCTGAGTGAGTATAGCAGAGAACAAAACAGAGAAGTAGATGATAACAAATGTATAGATTCACATATGATTACAACCACATTGGCAATGAATCTTTGCACAATGGGAGTAGAATGATAGAGCTATGGAGTAAGCTCTTCAATCTCTACAAAATGACATGAAGTGGTCACGTACAAGGCTTGCTAATCGCCTCTTCCTTCTTGCTCTTTTTATAGCTATTCTTGGAGGGAGTTTTGAATTCGAATTCGAATGGCTCCACCTAAAAGTGATCCCCAAAGTTAGGAGAGATTCCCTCAGCTCAAAAATTCGTGATTTTGGTAGTTGGAGCCACGAATTTGCTTTTACATCATGGATGAGGTAAGCCATCCTTTTCCTTTTTTCTTTTTCCATTTACAAGAGATAAAATGTACTCTTTTACAAGAGGTGTTTGTAACATAATCCTAGTAGGAGATGGTTGAACCACGCTCTAAGAGAGAGGATTAGGAAGTAATCCTCAACCATGGCTTTTGGGGCAAGTGGTTAGCCCATCACATTCCTAACCAAGAGGTTGTGAGTTCAATTCCTTACATTGGTATCAGAGCCTAGGAAGTAGGCTTGGGCAAGGTGGAATGATCCAATGGCCTCTAAAAAAGGCGCTTGGGCATCCCCTATGTGAAAGGGTAGGAATGGTGAAAGGTGCGCGCGTCGGTTTCAAGGATGGACCTTACAATGATTGGGGTGTATCTCTCAATCCGTACGTCGGATTGAGGCGTGTAATATACCGTTGGAAAGCTCTCGGAACGAACTTTCCAATGAGCTAGCTTGGAAGTGTGAATTCCTTGGGAATCCTTGGGTGGCACTTGATTGAGTGTTCAAGATACCAAGCATGGGTGAGAACAAGGTTCAAGACTAAGGTTGAGAACAAGGGCTCGAGACACCAAGGTTGCGAACAAGAAGGTTCAAGACACCAAGGTTGAGAGCAAGGGTTCAAGAGACCAAGGTTGCGAACAAGGTTCAAGAAACTGTGTGAGGTTGAGGGACATCAATTCAAGGGCACCTAGGGGTTCAAGGGACTGATCACCGAGGCTAGAGGGATACAAGAGTAGATCATTGAGGACAATGATCGACCAAGGGGGGAAGAATGTAACATAATCCTAGTAGGAGATGGTTGAACCACGCTCTAAGAGAGAGGATTAGGAAGTAATCCTCAACCATGGCTTTTGGGGCAAGTGGTTAGCCCATCACATTCCTAACCAAGAGGTTGTGAGTTCAATTCCTTACAGTGTTCACATGACTACTCATGTGACTTACAAATGAGGATAATATCAAATATATCAAGCATGTAGGCTTGGGTAAAATGCACCAACAGCTCCCCCTCAAGCCTAACATGCTTGGCCTTCAAATAAGTCTTCAATTGTCCTTGATTTCGTGCATGCCAATCATCAACTTGAATCTACTTAATTTTGTACCATCAAGAGCTTTAGTCAACATGTCGGCACATTGCATATCTGTAGAGACATAGGATAGTTGAATATCCTTGCTCATTAGCTTCTCCCTTACGTAATGGTAGTGGACTTCAATATGCTTGGTTCTAGCATGGTATACCGGATTAGCTGCTAGATGTAGTGAGCTTGTGTTGTCACCAAAAATATGAGGTGTTGAAGAATGAAGTCCAAGATCTGTGTACAAAGACTTTAACCACATGATTTCTTGAGTTGCATTAGCCAAACCTCTATATTCAGCTTCGGTAGAAGATAATGCCACGGTTGGTTGCTTCTTCGATGACCAAGAAATGATTTTTGAACCTGCAAATGATATATACCCTGATGTGCTTCTTCTATCATCTTTAGATCCGGCCCAATCTGCATCTGAGTAGACCTTTAGCTCAATATCTGAAGTATATGAATAGAACAAACCTTCATTCATGGTCCCCTTTAGGTACTTGAGGACTCGCTTGGCCGCTTCCATATGTGGTCTTCTCGGCTTATGCATAAACTGACTCAATATGCTAACACTATAGCATATATCCACCCTTGTGAGTGTTGCATAGTTCAAACTTCCAACCAAGCTTTGATAGCTTGTGATGTCTTCAATTGGCTCTCCTTCATAAGCACTAAGCTTATGATTTTGCTCCATAGGTGTACCTGCACACTTGGTATTTTCCATCTTGAACTTGACGAGCATGTCATGGACATACTTCCTTTGTGTGATGTATATACCTGAATCTGTGTAGATCAACTCCAATCCAAGAAAATAAGTGAGTGGTCCGAGGTCACTTATTTTGAACTCCTCCTTCATTTGACTCTTTACCTGTTTGATTCCTTCAAGATCATTGCCTGTGATAATAATATCATCAACATACACACATAAATAGATCACTTCAGATCCATTCCTCTTTATGAACAAAGAGGTATCCGCCTTGCTAGCTTTGAATCCTTGGTCCTGCAAATAAGTCACCAATCTGAAATTCCAAGCTCTTGGAGCTTGCTTCAATCCATACAAAGCTTTCTTTAGTTTGCATACATAGTTAGGATAATGTGCATCCTCATATCCAGGAGGTTGTGCCATATACACTTCCTCAGAAATCCATCCATTCAAGAAAGCATTCTTTACATCAAGTTGATAAAGATTCCAATTTCTAGATGCAGCAAGACTAATGAGAACCCTAATTGTATGCATTTTTGCAACAGGAGAGAAAGTCTCCTCATAATCAATACCATGGGTTTGAGCAAACCCTTTTGCAACTAACCTTGCTTTGTGTCTATTTATACTTCCATCTGGATTCCTCTTGAGTTTGTATATCCATCGAGATCCGATTATGTTCATAGATGGCTTGTTAGGTACAAGCTCCCAAGTGTCATTCTCCTTCAAGGCGTCCATTTCTTCATCCATTGCATCTCTCCAAGCTTTCTTTCTTTGTGCTTCTTCAAATGTGGTAGGTTCTTCATTGGTTGAATCCTTTGCAATGTAGATTGAGTGCTTGGTGACCAAAGAAGTATCATAACCAAACCTCTCTAGTCTCTTCTTCTCCCTTGAAGACCTTCTAAGTGGTTGATGTGAGCTCTCGGGTCCATATGTAGCATCCTGCATCTTTGCTTTACCTTTGTTCTTCCATAGCTTTAGTCTTTCCAAGTCTTCTAGGTCAATCTCCGAATCACTTTCTTCAATCTGCTTTGGCTCCTTTGGTTGAAGTGATGGAAAATCTTCATCCAAGTCATATGGCAGCTTCACTTTCCTGTCATCATCAAACCATGATTTGTTTTCATCAAAAATTACATCTCTACTCACAGAAAATCCTTTATTGGTTGGATTGTACAATCTATATCCTTTTTGGTTTTGATCATAACCAATGAATACGCACTTCTCTGCCTTGGGATCCAATTTCCCTCTTACTTGAGAAGGAATGTGAGCATAGGCTAAGCATCCAAAGATTTTGCAATGCTCTAGACTAGGTCTTCTTCCATTCCACACTTCATATGGAGTGGTTCCATCTAGTGACTTAGATGGAAGTCTATTTATGAGATATGTGGCTGTCGACACAGCCTCTGCCCATAGGTAGTTCGGCAATCCCTTTTCGTTGAGCATGGACCTTGCAGCTTCGACAATAGCTCTGTTCCTCCTCTCTGCTACACCATTGAGTTCGGGTGTATACCTTGTAGTGACTTCCCTTTTAATGCCTCTTTCATGCAAGAAGGCATCAAATTCAGAAGAGAAGTATTCTCCTCCACCATCTGATCTGAGTCGTTTCAAAGTCCTACCTGTTTGGTTTTCAACAAGAGCAATATACTTCTTAAAGCAATTAAACACTTCATCCTTGTGCTTCATGAAAAACAAAATGGTCCACCTGCTACAATCATCTATGAAAGACACATAATATCTTGAGCCTGATATAGATGGCTCCTTACTTGGACCCCACACATTCGTGTGCACTAGATCCAAAGGATTTTGATACATATATCCTTTCTTATTGAAAGGTTGTCTATGAGCCTTGCCGAGTTGACAAGCTTCACACTTATAAATCATGTGTTGCCTTGTGATATTAGGCAAACCAAGTACACTTTGGTCCCTGCAAATTTGTTTGAGTGTCCTCTCACCAATGTGAGCAAGCCTTTTGTGCCATATCTCCAACTCTGTTAGAGTTTGAGATCCATAGCTAAACAAAGCTATGTTCTTTGTATCTTCCACTTCAAAAGTGAAAAGCCTTCCTGTCTTTTCTCCTTTGGCAATCCTTCGAAAGCCTTGCCTTGGGTCTTCAACATATGCTCCAAATCGATTGAATCTAACCTGCAATCCTTTTTCAACAATCTGTCCAACACTTATTAAATTTTTGGTAATCATCCTTACCCTTCTTCGCTGATAGATTCATAATCAATAATGAATCTTCTTGACTTTGGTCCTCTGCATAGTTATTGTAATCTCTTCTTCCTCTATGGCCACTTTGATAGTTGTTGTTGTTGTTGTAATTGTTGTTGTAGTAGTTGTTGTTGTTGTAGCCTCCATTGTATCTACTTCTATTTGATCCATAGCCACCTCTATTGAATCCTCTTCCTCTTGAGTTCCTTGGATTCCTGAAACATTCTTCAGTAGTATGGTTAGATAAGCCACATATGTTGCAAGGTTGAGATGATTGGAATCTCCCCCTGCCTTGCTTGCCACCTCTGCCTCTTCCTCTAGCTCTTCCTCTACCTGCAAAGTTTGCTTGGAAAGAGCTTCCTTCATCTTCATTCTTCCTATTCTTTGACTTGTCCTTGACCTTAGCTTTATCAGAATATAAGGCAGAAGTTTGATTACCTCTTGAGGACTCACCACCTTTGCTAATCTTTGCTTCATGAGTGAAGAGTTGGCCCATGAGTGTGTTGAGGTTGGGTACATGCATATCCATGTATAAATCCATGGCTGTTGTGAATGACTCCCACTTGTCGTCTGCTTTGATTCCATTCATGATTTGTCTTATGATTTGCTCCTCTTCAATTACCTCTCCAATGCTTCCAAGTTGGTCGGAAATCTCCTTCATCTTTGTGACATAATCAGTCACATTTTGCTTTGGGCTTTTCTTCATTGTTATGAACTCCATCCACAATTGGTTCTTCCTTGCTCGAGTGTTACAAGAGAAGAAAGAAGCAAGTGCATTCCAGGTTTCTCTTGATGTCTTGCATCCCTTGACATGAGGTAAAAGAAAATCAGAGATTGAGTTTAGAATATAGGACCTTGCGAGTGCATCCTTCGAACACCACTTTGAAAGTCCTTCCACTTCTTCATATGATGGTTGCCCTTTGTTCCTCATGGTTGGCATTGCTTCATCTCCGGATATGAATCCATATAGATTCCTCCCTTGAAAGTAAGCCTCCATCCTTAGAGACCATGCCGGGTAGTTGTTTCGATCCAATTTGTCAATTGTTGATGGAAATCCATCTCCCATGTTGCTTGACTATGCTCTGATACCACTGTGAAGAGAGATGGTGGATGCAATCCAAAGATGAGTAGGTGCCGCTACAACCAGCTTCACACCAGCCAACTAAGACTTCAGAGTTGATTAGTAGACCCTTTGAGCTTCCTAAATCCACCAAAATATCAGCCAAGTACTTTGGAACATGTATCCCAAAAGTTTAAGTCAAGACAGACTAGTTGCGAAATGACTAGCTCCCAAAACTTGCTATTTTTGGACATACACCTGCTGGAAAAAATGAACAGTGCTCTCAACCTGGTAGGAATTAGAAAACTTCCTTTTGGGCATAGCCAATAGACTTAGCAAGCTTCCCAATCCAAGTTACAACACTTCAAATGATGGACTGAGCACTGAGAACAAGTTTCATCAATTTCTAAAACATTCCCACAATTATCGGGGCTCTGTAGAGATAGACCAGTAAGCAGTAAAATGCAGATGTCTCCAAACGTATTAATCCAATGACCTTGAACATTTATATGCACAATCTAGACAGTACAAGCTATCCAACCCAAGTTAAATCACTGAAACAGGTTTGGTAGAACTCGAGATATGACCTTCTGAAGTTACTGCTCTGAGTGAGTATAGCAGAGAACAAAACAGAGAAGTAGATGATAACAAATGTATAGATTCACATATGATTACAACCACATTGGCAATGAATCTTTGCACAATGGGATTAGAATGATAGAGCTATGGAGTAAGCTCTTCAATCTCTACAAAATGACATGAAGTGGTCACGTACAAGGCTTGCTAATCGCCTCTTCCTTCTTGCTCTTTTTATAGCTATTCTTGGAGGGAGTTTTGAATTCGAATTCGAATGGCTCCACCTAAAAGTGATCCCCAAAGTTAGGAGAGATTCCCTCAGCTCAAAAATTCGTGATTTTGGTAGTTGGAGCCACGAATTTGCTTTTACATCATGGATGAGGTAAGCCATCCTTTTTCTTTTTTCTTTTTCCATTTACAAGAGATAAAATGTACTCTTTTACAAGAGGTGTTCACATGACTACTCATGTGACTTACAAATGAGGATAATATCAAATATATCAAGCATGTAGGCTTGGGTAAAATGCACCAACAATGCATACATATATAGACACATGCATACACACAGATGCACATACATACACACATATGCATGCACACATACATACACACACATACATACACACATATGCACATATACACACACAAACACACGCATAAACACACATAGAAACACATGCATACACACACATACACACATTTATACACATGCATACACACACTATACATACTCATACACACATATAAATAAACATACACATATATACACATACATACACCCACATAGAGACACACATATACACATACACACACACATAGAGACACACACATACACCCCCATAAACACAAGTGTACACACATATACACATACAAAAACACACATATACACACACTATAGA
>CM035428.1:5369911-5467411 GCA_020310875.1 Ceratopteris richardii | reverse complement strand
CTTTTCAATCCCTGCATACAAAACTATAGCAGTGTAGAGATACACATATGACTCTCTTGGACTTCCCACAAGATCACGACTTCTCTCCTCCCTTTATAGCATGGGAAGCTAATCTAAAAGCTTCCTAATACATCTAAATTGGTGGTGGAAACTTGGGTGGAGATATTACATGACTCAAGTGGTCAAATAAGCAAAGTATTGATGGACTTTGAGAACTAGCCACATCGACCTTCCACTAGGACACCACTGCAGCTCCCTTGTGACTCACTAATTTGACTCACCATGTTCTAGAACTCACGTGGTATTTTTGATATCTTTTATGAAAAATATGAGCCTTCTTGAAGCATTTGAAGACTTCCCAAAGGTATTTACATAACTTGAAACTTCTACCCTACATAAAACAAATGTTGGCAACATTCTCCGCCTCAAGTTTCAAAGGGTATTTCCTTCATGCCAAGAATATAGTTAAATCTTTGAAGCTTTGGTCCATCCAAGGATTTGGTGAAGATATCTGCAAATTGATCCTTTGTTCCCACAAAAGAAACTTGTACTTCATTGTTTATGGCTTCTCTCGAACATAATGATAGTGAATCTCTATATGCTTTGTTCCAGCATGAAAAATAGGATTTGAGGTCATATGAATGTTGCTCAAGTTATCCCCATATATCAGTGGTACATCAACCTCTATACTCAGCCTCTATAGAAGATAAAGCAACTGTAGACTATTTCTTTGAACTCCATGTTAATGTCTTGTTTCTTGCTATTACCACATATCCACTTGTGGATCTTCTGTCATCTTTGCTTCCAGCACAATCTACATCACTAAAGACTTTAAGAGTTAGATCAGCACCATGACTATAAAATAATCCTTCGTTCATGGTACCTTTCAAATACCTAAGCACTCTTTTTGCTTCATGCATATGAGGTACTCTAGGTTCATGCATAAATTATGACAATACTCCCACTGCATAGCATATATCAGGTCTAGTTTTTGTTGCATAAATCAAAGATCCTACCATGGATCTATATGCATTCACATCATGCAACTCATCACCTTCCTTTGCACTCAACTTTACATTACATTCCATTGGAGTAGAAACAAATTTACATTCCTGCATACCAAACCTTTTCAGCATATCACATATATACTTTCTCTGTATCAACCACAAACCTTCATCGCCATACACAATTTCAATCCCAAGAAAGTATCTAAGCAAACCAAGATCTGACATTTTAAATTCCTTTCCCAAATTACCTTTTATCTCTTCAATTGCTTTTGCATCATTCCCTGTAATCAACAAGTCATCCACATAAATGCATACATAGACACACATGTCATCTACATGTTTTAGATAAAGTGAAGGATCGGCATGACTCGTTGTGTACCCTTGCAGCATAAGATACTTTACCAACCTTGCATTCCATGCCCTTGGTGCTTGTTCAAGACCATATAATGCCTTCTTTAACCTGCATACATGATTAGGACATTTTGCATCCACATAACCATCTGGTTGTGACATATACACTTCTTCATTTAACTCACCATTAAGAAAGGCATTCTTTATATCGAGTTGATATATACTCCATCTTTTACTTGCAGCTAAAGCCAACAAAGTTCTCACTGTTGCCATGTTTGCTACTGGACTAAATGTTTCCTCATAGTCCAATCCTTGAGTTTGATTATATCCTTCTGCTACAAGTCTAGCCTTATATCTTGACACACTACCATCACTATTTCTTTTAATCTTAAAAACCCACTTGCAACCAATTACCTTTTGTTTTGGTGTCTTTGGAACTAAATTCCAAGTCTTGTTATCCTGTAGTGCTTCCATTTCTTCTCTTATTGCTTTCTCCCACTTTTCATCTCCTTTTGCCTCATCATAACATGTGGGTTCATTTTCCTGCTCAACTTTTGTCATAAAAGCATAATGAGTATTCATGAAAGACTCATAAGTATACCTTTGAGGTTGCTTACTCACTCTTAAAGTTCTTCTTACCTCCAATGTAGATGCTCTTCCTTTCTTATTAGGAGCCTTTGATGATTCCCCATACTCACATACATCACTAATTTCCTCTCCTTCATCATTAACTTCAACAAGTTTGAGTTTACCTTTACTTTTAACACTTGGAGGTGACTCTTGCCTTAATCTTCCGTTGAAAGGTAGCTCTCTTTCTTCATCCAAACCTCTTTTCTCATCACTTAAACTTCTTGTGGGCTGAGGTAAGCACTCATCTCCTTCACCTGTATCTTCTTCATCTCCATTTATGACCTGCAAACTTTTCTTATCTACATACCATGAAAGTGATTCATCAAAGTTTACATATCTTGAAACAACCACCTTATTGGTATGAGGATTATAACATCTATATCCTCTTTGAGTATCTGCATAACCAATAAATATACACTTTTTTGATTTCACATCAAGTTTTAATCTCACTTCACTAGGTACATGTACATAACATACCCAACCAAATACTTTCAAATGACTTACACTTGGTTTCCTTCCATGCCATACCTCATATGGTGTCAAATGATGAACTCCAGCAGTAGGTACTCTATTCATAATGTACACACTTGTGTTAACAGCTTCAGCCCAAAAAGAATTAGGCAAACACATATCATTTAGCATGCTTCTAGACGCTTCTGCTATGATTCTGTTTCTTCTTTCTACGACTCCATTTTGATGTGGAGTATACCTACATGTAACTTCTCTTTTGATACCTTCATCATACAAAAAATCAGTAAAAGCTTGAGAGAAATACTCTCCCCCTCCATCGGATCTTAGCTTCTTAACATATCTTCCTGTTTGCTTCTCGACAAATGATTTAAAATTTTTGAAACAATCAAAAACTTCACTCTTATGTTTAATGAAATACACAAATGTCATTCTACTATGATCATCAATGAATGATACATAGTACTTATTACCAGCCAAGGATGCCTCTTTAGTAGGACTCCATACGTCCGTGTGTATAAGGTCTAGCAATCCACTCCTTACATAACTTGAATGCTTGAAAAGTTGTCTATTCTGCTTACCCATTTGACATGCTTCACAAAGATGCACCATATGTTGCTTAGTAAGATCAGGTACTCCTTCAACAATCCTCTTCTTTGATAGCTCCTTTAGCATGTGTACATTCATGTGTCCAATCCTTTTGTGCCATAGATCAAGCTCTGTTATTCGATGCATACCATAAGAGAAATAGTTTGTATGATTTGGATTTACCTTGAATGTAAACAATCTACCTTGTTTTTTACCTCTAGCAATTAACCTTCTTTGCTTTGGATCCTCAATGAAGCAACCTGCATGATTAAATCTTATTTGCAAACCTTTTTCTACCATTTGACCAACTGACATTAAATTCTTAGTGATCGTTGGCACATAAAGTACATCCTTCAAGCAATTTTTCTTGCTCTTATCCTGTGTAACAACATCTCCAACCTGCATAATCTTATGTGTTGTATCATCTCCTATTTCAACATGACCTTTACATGAAGGATTATGCATATTAGAAAACCATGAAGCATCATGTGACATATGGTTAGAGCAACCACTATCTACATACCATACATCACTATTGCAATTCATCTTAGTTTCTACATTCATCATAAGAAGAGAATCATAATCATCACTTTTACCTTCAACTGCATAATTTCCTTGTTGTTTACCTCTTCTTGAATAGCCTCCTCTTCGATTACCACCTTGATTATTTTCATTTTGATAGCAATCTTTGGCATAGTGTCCATACCTTCCACATATATAGCAATTGTTGTTATCTTCACTCCTTGTCTTTGATTGTGGTTGTAGTAGCTTCTCGTACCTCTACCGCTTGATCTTCCTCTTCCTCTTGTGTTGAAGAAGCCACTTGAAGTCCCTTGACCATCACTACTTCTTCCTCGACCTCTATTTGAACCTCTTCTACCTCTGTTTCCACCTCTTGATGATCCTGCATAAAGAGCTTGTCCTTGAGATCCTTTTTGATTTGAAGTAGAGCCATTTAGATTCATCTCCTCCGTGACAATGAGAGCAACAAGCTGATCAAAGTCTGGTAATTCTCCTCTAACATAAACTGAAGTAATGAATGGTTTCCATCTCTCATCATCCTTGAGTCCGTTGAGAGTACGTGCAACCAAGTCCTCGTCCTCCACATGAGCTTGAATTCGTCCTAGTTGATCTGCAATCTCTTTAACCTTCAATAAGTAATCATTGACCGATGTCCTTGTATCTTTATTTATGTTATTCAACTCATTTTTTAGTTGAATCTTCCTTGCTCTTGTACTTGTAGCATACAACCTTTCCAATGCAAGCCAAACATCTCTACTTGTGTCTAGATCTTGTATGTGTCCTACCAAAGAATCTTGAATATTTTGTGATAAAATGAATATAACCCTTCTGTCTCTTTCATTCCAAAGTCTAAACTCCCTCAATTATTGCTGATTTGGATCCTCTGATAATATAGGTTTGATATATATTCCATCAATGAAACCATACAAGCCTCTACCTTGCAAGTATGTTGTGATCCGAAATCGCCATGCTTGATAGTTGCTCTTATCAAGCTTCTCTATTTGTGCATGTTGATTGCCCATTGTGCAAAATACTAAACTTCCTCCTTTAACCCTCCTTTTGGATATGTGTGATAAGAAGAAGTATGAGATTTACCTTTGTAATAAAGTTTATGCACCTTTCTTTGCTTGGATGTTGCTTGAGATGCTTCCTTGCTATCTCCTTCTACCTTTGTGTAGTGTCGATGATGAACCGCTGCTCCAATAGCTTCAAATTCTTCATCAAGGTATTATAACCTTCTCCAAGCTTCACTTCCTTCCTTAGTCTGATACCAATGTTGGAGTTTATTGACCTCCAAAATATAGCTAGAAGTAGGTGGAACCCCCTAGGAATAAGTTGACCTTCTCACAAACTTCATCACAGAAAACTAATCATGCTTGCAGAGCTTACTGTTCTCTACTGGCTTGGCATTTTTTTAAAACTCCTTTACCCACATATACTAGAGACCAAGAGCTTTCCAATGAGCCAAAGAACACTCAATTTGTATAAATACATAAGGAGATATGACCTCTTCACGTTTGAGGTTTAATGGAGACCTTCAGTAGGGGGTGAACCCGAGAATACACACTACTTGCAGAGCGTACCACTCTCAGATCACAAACCCAATGATTATGAAAATTCACAATATGAAAGTAGACAGTAAGAGATTTCAAATGAGCTATCAAACATGTAATTTGGATATATAATGAGGGAGATACAAGCTCTGCAATCTGTGCATACAAAACTACAGCAGCGTAGAGATACACATATGACTCTCTTGGACTTCCCACAAGATCACGACTTCTCCCCTCCTTTTATAGCATGGGAAACTAATCTAAAACCTTCCTAATACATCGAAATTCGTGGTAGACACTTGGGTGGAGATATTACATGACTCAAGTACTCAAATAAGCAAAGTATTGATGGACTTTGAGAACTAGCCACATCGACCTTCCACTAGGACACCACTGCAACTCCCTTGTGACTCATTAATTTGACTCACCATGTTCTAGAGCTCACGTGGTATTTTTTATATCTTTTATAAAAACTATAAGCCTTCTTGAAGCATTTGAAGACTTCCCAAAGGTATTTACATAATTTGAAACTTGTACCCTACATAAAACAAATGTTCGCAACAATACATACATACTTACATGCATACACACACATGCATACATATGCAGACATAATGCACATGCATATGCATATATGCATGCTTACATGCATACACACACATACACACATATATATGCATACACACACACACATGTAGAGAGACATACACATACATGCATACATTTTCATACATAATACATATGCATATGCATACTGTCACTATAGCACAATGACAAGTACCAAAGTGAGGAGATACACCTCATAAATGTCAATCCGCAGAGACGTGAGGACCGGTATGAAGACCAAGAGCAAGTGAAGTGAACAAGTGCGTGAGTGAAAGCATACAAGCATGCACACACATACACACACGCACACAAGGCAAGAGCAAAGAGTGGAACAATGGAAGGACTTTGATTACAAAAGAAATCTCTTACAAATCTGAAATCTACAACTAGCTCACCCCCAAAATGAGCTCTCCAGCCCTTTTTATAGTTTTTTGAGTGTTTTTGGCCCTGTCCAGACCTAGTGTCTGGCCTAGTTAAAAATTAGGTTCCAAGGCTTATTTGACGACTCAAACGGAATCTAAAAATTATGAAACTTGGTAGGATAATACTTCTAATACTCCTCAAGCTCAAGGACTCCTCGGCTTGAACAAAATGGCGTTGTAAAAATAAAAAATGGTATTTACAATGGTTTTTAGTGACAAAAGTCAGTATATTTATAGGGATTTCTTCTGAAAATTTGACATGTGCTTCTTGGAGCTCCCTACATGCTCCTTCTTCTTGTGTGTCCACTTCATTGATGCACTTCCATGCTTGTGTGTGACCTTAACTGTCAACACTCCCCCCCTCTAGAGTCTATTGTCCCTGACAGACCCTTGTTGTCGTGGTTGTTCCATGGTGCTTGGAGAGATAGTGCCCATCATGTATCCACAAGCGCGGTCCATCTTCCAAATGTAGCTTGGGCAGTTTTCTGGTTCTTCATTTTGTCACTACTACCTTTGTATGGAGTTCTTCCTTGTATTCCAGCTTGATGGTGTCTTTATGAGCTACTCAAAAGAGGTTGTCAATGTTGATTATGAGCAACTCTCTTGGTGGATTGCTTCCTGGCTCTTGTTGTTGTCACCGTGATGTCCTCTGGTTCTTCCAAAGATGGCTTTCCTCCTTTTCATGCCAAGTACTTGTAACCCATAATGGATGATGGGTAAGATCATTAGTGCATGGGTTGAACAAGATAGGTGCTTTGTGCATGGCCTTGTAATGTAGCCCTATGCATGCATACTTGGGAAATGCATTGGAAGAATTATGGTGCAAGAAGTTTGGTCTTGAGAAAAGTGCTCAAGGGTATGTTGATGAAGAGGTTTCCTACTCTATCATGGTTGAACTAGGCAGTTCTTACCATGGTCAAATGTTCGTTGATATTCATCTTTTCGTGGTGTGCTCCAGCATGGTGATTGACCATCGACTTATCTTCTGTTGTTGATGGATGTCCTTGTTGATGGTTCACATCAGAGATCCTTCAAGCACACACCCCTCTACGATCGCTTTTTTTTTCTTTTTTAAGGAATGGAATAAAACAAGAAGAAAGGTGTTAGCATCAATAAAATATTGTACATATGACATATGTGTATCATGCGCCTAGGATTCTCAATTGTGTCTATGCACGGCCGTGTAAGGAGGCCCTATATTAATGCATACTTTGGAAATGCATGACTTGAATGGTGCAAAAGACAGGGTTATGCCAACGGCACATGGTTGATGCACGTCGAGGCTTTCAATGTTGTTGGTGGATGTTGATGCAGTCTTTGTTGGAGGTAGCCAATGGATCTTGAAATGATTTAATCCTTCTTATAGGGATCCATTTCAGGATAATATTTGGCCCTATAGACATAAGCTCTGTCCTCTATATCTTTGGGTGGTTTCTGAATTTTGGTATCCAACATGGTTGGCTCTTTGGCTCTATGGAAGCTAGTGGTACTTTTGGCTTCCACACCCATACCCTTTTTGGTTGTCTTTTTATTACCGGTGAGGAGATGAATCTATCTTCTTTTGGTCTCGGTCCATGGTTTCAACTCTTGCTTCTTTGTGGTGTTTTTGCTGAGATTTTTCTCGTGAGGGAGATCATATGGTTTTGTGCATGTAAGAGTGCCTTGGGTACCCACATTTGCAATTGCCCTTGTTGAGCTGCAGCTAATTTCTTTGGCACCCAAATTTGTATGTTAGTATGGTCACCCTTCATCGATTGCTTTGGTACCCAAATTTGTCGAAAACCTTGGGATTGAGCTTTTCCTCGTTTCCTGGTGCTTCTTTTAGCATGATTAGCTTGCTTTGATGGGAATGGTTGTGGCAAAGCTAGTGGTTGCTCTCCTTTTTGTACCCAAATCTGCTTCCTGCCCTTAGCTTCATTCTTTTTGCACTTGGTTTGTCTGCTTGATGTAGCCGTGTGCGTGTACTATTTTACTTGCCTCTGTGGTTGAATTGTTGCGGCTGCAGGAATCTTTAAGAAAGAAGAGGTTCCTCTCTCCTTTGAGACCATCTTTTCATGATTGAGTCCGTCTGGATCACATCTTTCTTGACACATTCAGCATCTTCTTTGCTCAGATTAGGTCGAGACGAACTAAGAGAATGTGTGCTACTTGGCTTTGTGCTCATGCAATTCTCTAATTCTAATGTGATGCATTGTTCATGTACCCAAACTTGAAGAAGTTGTCGTTTAAGGTTTAAGTTGACGGCATGATCATAGATCCAGTCTTGACCCAAGACAAGTGGTTTTGTAAGGTCCTCATCTTCACACACTAGCATTTTGACACTCATTGAAACATCTTGAAGATAGATGGGAAGCTCCACCTCGCCCAAACAAGGGGTTTCCACACCTCCCAAACCTATGAGATAGGCCTCTATGGGCTTGATGCTCAATTGCAGGTCTTGGCAGTATGAAAGTCTAACTGCACTAGTTGCTGCACCTGAGTCAATCAATGCTCTCATAGTCATTGCATTCTTCCCTTGTCCTACCGCGATGTTCACAAATGGACATCGGTCAATTATTTGAGAAGCCTTTGCACTTGATGTTTGACACATGGACATGTGGTATCTTGGGGCCTCACAATCGATATCTAGGCCTAGGCATCTTAACTTATTTCTCCTAATGCATTCTCTAGCCTCTGCCTGTGCTTCTTCTCTAACCCTTAACTCTTCTTCTTTTCGCTTCTTAGCAGTGTTGAGTCTATGTAGCATATCCTATGTAAGAGTTTATTGATATAGCTTGACTCGACAACCACTAATATAGTTGGGAAAGATACCACCTTCTAGTGTGGCCAATTGAACTGCAATGCTAGTGGAAATTCTATTAATGATCATGGGTCCATATCCTCTTTTTTCCAATTTACGGGCATGTTGCTTTAGTGTATAAACCAACACTAGGTCTCCCTCTTTCAAGCCTTTATCTTTGATGTGTGCATCGAAGTATGCCTTTTTCCGTTTCTTTGCAGCATAGTTGCCTGTCGATGCTCGTAGCCTTGTTTCACCTAAGCATTCGAGATCAAAGATCCTAGAGGATAACTCGTGTCCATTCCACTCATGCACTTGTGCTACTTTTAAAGTTGGGATTAGGAAGTCCAATGGTAGCACGACATTTTGTCCAAAGACCTTCTGAAATGGGGTGGCATTGAGTACCGTTTTGTAGGCAACTCGGTAAGCCCAAACAGCATGATGAAGTTGTTTGTCCCAATCAGAGCGTTTGTTATTTACTAGTTTTGTCAGTACATTACATAGGATCTTGTTTGTGCTCTTGGCTTGTCCGTTAGCTTGTGGATGATAGGGGACAGACTTCTTATGTATCACCAAGAATTCTTGGAGAAGATTTTCAATGACTTCATTCAAGAAGTGTGTGCCCCTATCACTTACTAACTCTATTGGTAATCCATATATCGTGAATACATTCTCAAATAAGAACTTTGCCATTGTTTGAGCATCATTCTTTGTTGTGTCTTTAACTTCTACCCACTTTGTAAGGTAGTCGGTGGCTACAATAATGTACTCAGCATGGGAGTTTCTAGTTGGAGGGTTAATGTTGGGAGGGATGGTTGGATGCACTCAGAAGATTGAGTTGGTGCTGCTACACCTGCTTCACACCAGCCCTCCTTTGATTCCATATATGCTTAGTACACTTGATTAGCTTCCAAATGATACCAAGAAAGCATATATGTACTTTGCAGATGATATGTGTAATGATCAAATCAAAACAGATAACTTTGCACTTGACAAATCCAAGAAAACTTGCTATTTTGGTATTGACACCTGCTTAGTCTTGCACTCAGTATGACCAGCACACTTACAATTGATCTAATTCCTTCTGGACATATTAAATTAGCTTAAAAAGCTACCATTTGCAAGTGGAATGAGAAGAAATGATAAACTATACTCTGAGAAATCACTTTAGCAAAATTAGAGTCACCCCCGACTTTTTAGGAGGTGTGCAGAGAAATACCAGAGACCACATCGAGCAAGCTTTCTCCAAGATGACTGATCCAAAGACCTTCAAATTTTGTAGGCATGTAGTATGCTTAGAGCTGGTTCCAACAAGCTTTAAATCACTTGATTTGGTTCAGTAGATCCTGAGATATGCCTTGTTGAAGTTGACAGACTTGGAGTAGATGACTCAGAGAAAACCAGAGATAGTGAATGTGTATACTTCTATTGATTGATGTAATTATACATACTCATTATCTTGACAAGCATAGCTAAATGAGGTGTTGTGGTGTAGGATATGAAGTAGCACTAACACACACAAAGTTACAACAGTAGAATGCCTCGGGGAGTGAGCTCAATGAGACTAGCTAACCCGCGAGTTTTTTCATAGACTTTTATAAGTGATGGAGATAAATTTGAATTTCAAATTCAAACTAAGGCTCCCTAAAATCTCTCCTCTAAAAGTAGGGAGATATTCTCTCCATTTACACCATCCAAATTCCACGACTAATCAAGTAGGTAAGTGATTACTTGTAGTTACCAAGTCATATAGACTTTTACAATGAGTAAAATGTAATAATACATAGGCAAGTGTTCCTATGGTTCTAGCTTCACATATTGACATCCTTCAAGGGTTCCAAGCCAAAGGTGAAGGCTTGAAATGCACCAACAGCTCCCCCTCAAGCCAAGCACTTTGGCTTAAGTCTTCATCTTTAATCTTCAATCACATCCTGCAATCCAATCATGGATTTGAATGTGCATAACTTGTTTCCATCCAATGCTTTAGTGAGTAAATCTACACATTGCATATTAGTAGACACATATGTCAATTGAATTTCTTTGCTTAGTAACTTCTCCCTCACATAGTGGTAATGAACCTCTATGTGTTTGGTTCTAGCATGATATATTGGATTAGCTGCAAGGTGAAGAGAGCTTGTGTTATCTCCAAAGATAATTGGTGGCCTTGTGTATATGCCTAACTCTGTATATAAAAGCTTTAACCAGATAGCTTCTTGAGTGGCATTGGCAAGCCCTCTATACTCTGCTTCAGTGGATGACAATGCCACTGTAGGTTGCTTCTTGGATGACCAAGAAATAGGTTTATCTCCTGCAAAACAAATGTAACCTGATGTGCTTCTCCTATCATCCTTGCATCCTGCCCAATCTGCATCTGAATATACTTTAATATCAATATCTGATGTATAAGGAAAGTACAGACCATGGCTTTGAGTTCCTTTGAGGTACTTCAAGATTTTCTTTGCTGCCTCTAGATGAGGTACCCTTGGTTTGTGCATGAATTGGCTTAGCACACTAACTCCATATGCTATGTCAATTCTTGTCAAGGTAGCATAATTCAAACTACCTACCATACTTTGATATCCTGTGATGTCTTGGACTTCTTCCCCTTCATGAGCACTTAGCTTTAGGTTGACCTCCATTGGAGTAGTTGAGTCTTTAGCATCCTGCAAGCCAAACTTCTTGACCATATCCTGTATCTACTTCTTTTGAGTGATATATATACCTGAGTTGGTGTAGACTAACTCAAGACCTAAGAAGTACTTCAATAATCCAAGATCATTAATCTTAAACTCTTTCATCATCTGTCCTTTGATGTGTCTAATCCCATTGACATCATTGCCTGTAATGATGATGTCATCAACATAAACACACAAGTATATTACCTCTGTACTACTTCTCTTTATGAATAGAGAAGTGTCAGCTTTGCTCATCACAAATCCTTGGTCTTGGAGATAGGTTGTCAACCTGTAATTCCATGCTCTATGTAATAAAGTAAGTCTATGATCCAAGGATCTGGCCGGTTCAGACAGATCTGAAATTGGACACCGTTTGGTCATCCGTGTGTATGACCAAAGATCTCGAGTTTAGACTTACTAGGAGGTCTTGTGCTCTTGTGAACAAGTGATCCACTTAGCTTAGTGGTCAAGTCTCAAGGATGTGAAGGAGGAGGTCTTGGGTTCAACCCCCATGGGGTACATGGGGAGAGTATTTTGCCCAAAGAGCTCTAGAACCTTCTAGAAGCATCCACTGAGACACTTGGCGCACATGTAGTTACATGGCTGACACTTGGATGGTTAGTATCCACCTGCCCAAGAAGGCAGTCCCCTGGAGAGAGCTATATATAGAGGCATTTGGTTGGGAGGAGAGTCATCTCTCTAGCATGTGGTGGTCGTAATCCTTGCTCTCTTGCATTGGTATTAGAGCTCTAGGCAAGCTTCCATGGTGACCTTGCTAGGCTCATCATCTTCTTCATTAGAATGTGCTTCCATAGTTAATAGTCTTATCATTCTCTCCATAGTTTCTTGCTCGTCAAACTCCACTCGCGGCTGACCAGAAAACGCGTGCCGAATTTTGTAATGGTAGACATAGCTCAAGGAGGAGATCATAAAAAAGATTTACCCTACGTTGTGTCAAGCAGAGGTTTCGAACCCCCGATCTCTCCTACAGAGGTCTCCAACCTATCCATGAAGCTCCAGGCGCTTGCGGATTAATATTCCACGGCAATTTGTACTGATATAATTTTCTGGCTGAAGAAGGAGTTTAAAATTCAAGAAGAATCTCAAGATACTTCAAGACGACTTCAAGATCAAGGAAACTGAAGATATGAAGTAAGTAACTTCCAAGGTCTTCTAAGAACACTTCAAGTTTAAGTGTTATTGATCAGAAATATTTGGTAAATTTCTGAAAGAAGTTGGATTTTGATTTTGAGTTGATCTTTTCAACTAATAATTTAATTGACTAAGTCAAGCATCAAGTTCCTAGTGTAACTTGAAAATTTCACTCTTTTGACTCAAAGAAATGCACAAGAATTGCATTCACGATTAGGAGTCAAAAAGATTGAATATGACCTGAACTTAGTCTCAAGTGAAGCATTATTTGAATACAAAACTCATCAACATAACCTCAGTGGGTCGACACACTGATGTTGGTTACCACACTAGTATCTTGTGGTTGGATGATGTTTTTGATTTGCTTTGAATCTTTTTGAGAAACTAGCTTATTTCTCTTAAAGATAAAGACAATGCTTCAATATCTTGTTGAAATAGATTGTTGAGAAGTTAAAGTCCTGAGTCATCTAGCCTTTGACTCATAGCAAGTTTATGTATATTCGAAGTTTAAATTGGTTGTACAGAGTCTTAGTTATTTCTTTCCGCTTCCCAAATCTTTTGAAATTGACTCAGATATAGTATCTGATTCCTTTTGCAAAAGACCAGGGTTAGCCGGTTAGAATAAAATAACTAACTTGAACATCCTAGATAGATGTTATGTACAAGAACCTTTTCAATCTTCAAAAGATGATAAGTCTAAGTGGACTTATTCATTTGAGTTTGCTTCAAGTTATAGCATAAATGATTTCCTAGAGTCCAGTATACTCTAGAATAGGGAAGTTAGGAATTGCTCATCAGATTGACAATTCCCAAGAACTTTCAGTTCAAAGTCTTTGAGAAAAGTGTCCTAAGTTGGACAATTTTCATTTTAAATTTGAATTGGTGAAGTTAGTATGGTTGATTCCACCGAAATGGTAAACTTTCTCCTACAGTTTACATAGGATTTTTTCAACTCATTGGGACAAAGTAGTCCTCTAGTCGGGTGAAAAAATCAAGTAACTGTTAGATAAAAGTAAACCATTGTACAGACATCTAAAAGTTAGATGTATGGGACAACCAAACTTCAAGTTCTCCAAAGCAAATTCAAGTGAATCAAGAATTCTCAAAGTCTTGCGAGGGATAAGAATCCCACCTTCATTACTAAGCCCATGCACCAGTTATGCCTAGAAATGGACTAGTAATTTGAATCCACCTAGTTCACATGTTTGTGCCTAGATCGCACATCCAGAAACTGTGAATTAGCCAGGGATGTCATTAGATCCACCCTCATTACTCTTCACTAGTTTGTACTTTGTCCCGTTCATCAAAGTACAAAACCAGATAGTGTTTTGAATCATTTGGGCAAGGATGCCACCACAGAGATGAGACATGTTCTTCCAGTTCTAGAACATGACCATGTTCTTCCAGTTTTAGAACATGAGGCTCGGGGGTTGCCTACAGTATGTATATAGCTCTATTTTCGAGGACGAAAATATTTTCCAAGGGGGAAAGAATGTAATAAAGTAAGTCTATGATCCAAGGATCTGGCCGGTTCAGACAGATCTGAAATCGGACACCGTTTGGTCATCCGTGTGTATGACCAAAGATCTCGAGTTTAGACTTACTAGGAGGTCTTGTGCTCTTGTGAACAAGTGATCCACTTAGCTTAGTGGTCAAGTCTCAAGGATGTGAAGAAGGAGGTCTTGGGTTCAACCCCCATGGGGTACATGGGGAGAGTATTTTGCCCAAAGAGCTCTAGAACCTTCTAGAAGCATCCACTGAGACACTTGGCACACATGTAGTTACATGGCTGACACTTGGATGGTTAGTATCCACCTGCCCAAGAAGGCAGTCCCCTGGAGAGAGCTATATATAGAGGCATTTGGTTGGGAGGAGAGTCATCTCTCTAGCATGTGGTGGTCGTAATCCTTGCTCTCTTGCACTCTAGGTGCCTGCTTCAAACCATATAGTGCCTTCTTCAATTTACAAACATAGTTTACCTTCTTGAGGTCTTCATAACCAGGTGGTTGTGACATGTAGACTTCTTCAGATATCCATCCATTCAAGAAAGCATTCTTGACATCTAATTGGTACATGTTCCAATTCTTGGATGCAGCTACACTAACCAATATTCTGATAGTTGGCATCTTAGCCACAGGAGAAAATGTCTCCTCATAATCAATGCCTTGGGTTTGTGCAAAACCCTTGGCAACCAACCTAGCTTTGTACCTGTTTATTGTTCCATCTGAATTCCTCTTTAGCTTGTAGATCCATCTGGATCCTATCACCTTCATAGAGTCTTTCTTGGGTACCAAGTCCCAAGTATCACTCTCTTTGAGAGCTTCCATTTCTTCATCCATAGCTCCTTTCCATTCTGGTTTGATTATTGCTTCTTCATAGGTACCTGGTTCTTCATTCAACAAATCCTTTGCAAGATATACAGAATGTTTAGTTACAAGTGATGTGTCATACCCAAATCTGATAGGCTTCTTTTTTTCTCTCTGATATCTCCTCATTGCTTGAGTTGAGGATTCTGGTGTATCCTCTAATTTCTTCATCTTCATCTTTCCTTTGGACTTCCATGCCTTGAATTCCTCAAGGTTTATTGTATCATCATCATCTGAGCTTGATTCATCTTTCTGGATTGGTTCCTCCTTGGTGAGCTTTGGGAAATCTTCTTCCATATCATAGGGTAGACTAATCTTCCTGCATTCATTCTCATACCATGAGTCATTCTCATCAAAGATGACATCTCTGCTTACCTTGAAGCCTTTGTTTGTTGGGTTGTAGAATCTGTATCCCTTTTGGTTCAAATCATAACCAATGAAGATACATTTTTCAGCTTTAGGATCTAGCTTTCCCCTTACCTGTGAGGGAATATGCACATATGCTACACAACCAAAGATTTTACAATGATCCAGAGAAGGTCTCTTACCATGCCAAGCTTCATATGGTGTCATCCCATCAATTGATTTGGATGGCAACCTATTGATGAGATAGGTGGCAGTAGATACACTCTCTGCCCAAAGATAATTTGGTAGCTTCTTTTCATTAAGCATAGACCTAGCTGTTTCTACAATGAGTCTATTCCTTCTTTCAGCTACCCCATTTTGTTCAGGTGAGTACCTTGTAGTTATCTCCCTTTTGATGCCTCTTTCCTGCAAGAAATCTTCAAACTCATTTGAGAAGTATTCTCCTCCACCATCTGACCTTAGCCTTTTCAAGCTTCTTCCTGTTTGGTTTTCAACAAGTGCAAGATACCTCTTGAAACAATTAAACACTTCATCTTTATGCTTCATAAAGTATAAGATAGTCCACCTGCTATAGTCATCAATGAAGGACACATAATACCTTGATCCTGAAATGGAAGAGTCCTTGCTAGGTCCCCAAACATCTGTGTGTACCAAGTCTAGGTAGTCTTTATGCATGAAACCTTTCCTTGAATAGGGCAACCTGTGAGACTTACCAAACTGACATGCTCCACACTTGTAAATCATATGTTGCTTGGACACATTAGGTATCCCAAGCACACATTGATCCCTGCACATTTGCTTTAGGGTTCTTTCACCTATGTGACCTAACCTCTTGTGCCATATTTCTAACTCTGAAAGTGTTTGATCCTTATAATTATATAAAGCAATGTTCTTGGTGTCTTCTAGCTCAAAAGTAAACAATCTACCTGATTTCTCTCCCTTGGCAATTCTTTTGAAACCATGTCTTGGGTCCTCCACATATGCTCCATGTTGAGTGAATCTGACCTGCAAACCTTTCTCCACAATCTGACCAACACTCATTAGATTCTTGGTGATGGTTGGTACATAGAGTACTCTGCTCAATAGATTCTGGTTACCATCACATGTCTTTACATTTCCAATCTTTATAACAGAATGTTTAGTATCATCACCTGTTTGTACCTGATGTTTCCCCTTGGGTTCTTCCAAATCAGAGAGTAGTGCCACATTGCCAGCTACATGGTTAGAACATCCTGAGTCAATATAAAATAAATGATCATCATTTGTACCTGCCTTGGAGGTCATATTCATGATCAATAGGGAGTCATCTTGCTCCTCTGTGTAGTTGTTGTAATCCCTTCTATTTCTGAATCCACCTTGGTAATTACCATTGTGGTTGTTGTTGTAATTGTTGTTGTATTGATTGTTGTATCCATTGTAGCTTTGGTGTTGGTTGAACTTGCCTCTCCCTTGAGAGTATCCACCTCTTTGATAGCCTCTTCCTCTCTGATTCTTGTAGTTCTTGTAGCATTCATCTGTGGTATGATTGGACAATCCACAAATGTTGCATGGTGATGAGTTGTAGGGTCTCCCCCTACTTGACTTACCTCCTCTGCCTCTTCCTCTTGAGGATCTACCTCTCCCTGCATAGTTTGCTTGGGAGGTAGAGTCTTCTTCATCAACCTTCTTACTTTTACCTTTATCTTTAACCTTCTTATCAGTATATAGAGCAGAGGGGTTGTTACCTTTTGATTGATCTCCTGCTTTTGTAAACTTTGCTTCATGTGTGAAAAGTTGGCCCATAAGTGTTGTGAGATCTAGGGTATGCATGTCCATGTAGAGGTCCATTGCAGTGGTGAAGCTTTCCCACTTATCATCTGCCTTGAGTCCATTTGTTACTTGTCTGACTATTTGTTCCTCTTCAATCTCCTTTCCAATGCTTGCTAATTGGTCTGCCACATCTTTAATCTTGGTCACATACTCTGAGACTGATTGCTTGGGCTACTTCCTAAGGGTTGTGAATTCAATCCATAGTTGATTCTTCCTGGCCCTTGTGTTGGAAGAGAAATATGTTGACAGAGTTTCCCAAGTCTCTTGGGAAGTTTTACAGTTCCTTACATGAGGTAAAAGGAAATCAGATATAGAGTTAAGAAGGTAAGACCTTGCCAAAGCATCCTTTGCACACCATTGGTTGAGTCTCTCTTGTTCATCCTTGGTGGGTAGTCCTCTAGCTTTGATGAGGGCAATTCCTCATCTCCTGATATGTATCCAAATAAGCTTCTTCCTTGTAGATAGATATTCATCCTTAGAGACCAATCTTGGTAATTGTTCCTGTCCAATTTGTCAATGAATGAAGGAAAACCATCTCCCATGTTTACCTTATTTGCTCTGATACCACTGTTGGGAGGGATGGTTGGATGCACTCAGAAGATTGAGTTGGTGCTGCTAAACCTGCTTCACACCAGCCCTCCTTTGATTCCAGATATGCTTAGTACACTTGATTAGCTTCCAAATGATACCAAGAAAGCATATATGTACTTTGCAGATGATATGTGTAATGATCAAATCAAAACAGATAACTTTGTACTTGACAAATCCAAGAAAACTTGCTATTTTGGTATTGACACCTGCTCAGTCTTGCACTCAGTGTGACCAGCACACTTACAATTGATCTAATTCCTTCTGGACATATTAAATTAGCTTAACAAGCTACCATTTGCAAGTGGAACGAGAAGAAATGATAAACTATACTATGAGAAATCACTTTAGCAAAATTAGAGTCATCCCCGACTTTTTAGGAGGTGTGCAGAGAAATACCAGAGACCACTTCGAGCGAGCTTTCTCCGAGCTGACTGATCCAAAGACCTTCAAATTTTGTAGGCATGTAGTATGCTTGGAGCTGGTTCCAACAAGCTTTAAATCACTTGATTTGGTTCAGTAGATCATGAGATATGTCTTGTTGAAGTTGACAGACTTGGAGTAGATGACTCAGAGAAAACCAGAGATAGTGAATGTGTATACTTCTATTGATTGATGTAATTATACATACTCATTAGCTTGACAAGCATAGCTAAATGAGGTGTTGTGGTGTAGGCTATGAAGTAGCACTAACACACACAAAGTTACAACAGTAGAATGCCTCGGGGAGTGAGCTCAATGAGACTAGCTAACCCGCGAGTTTTTTCATAGACTTTTATAAGTGATGGAGATACATTTGAATTTCAAATTCAAACTAAGGCTCCCTATAATCTCTCCTCTAAAAGTAGGGAGATATTCTCTCCATTTACACCATCCAAATTCCACGACTAATCAAGTAGGTAAGTGATTACTTGTAGTTACCAAGTCATATAGACTTTTACAATGAGTAAAATGTAATAATACATAGGCAAGTGTTCCTATGGTTCTAGCTTCACATATTGACATCCTTAAAGGGTTCCAAGCCAAAGGTGAAGGCTTGAAATGCACCAACAGTTAATAGGACTACAAAGTCTATGCCCTGTTGGAGCAAGTCTATGACAAGCCTAAGTATTGGCTTGAGCCCCACAAAGTCATAGAAGAAGCCTTAAAATGAAGACAATGTAAATTTCACTTGTGAACTACCTCTTGTAACTTTTGAAGAGTTTACTTAATGTAAAAGTGAAAGAATCTTAATTTTTCGGCTCACAGGTCTCATTACTGTAGAAGCCCGTGAAAATCGAGATGATGTCATCAGTTGTTAAATATCATTCTCAGTGTGTGGTTCATTATTTTTTATGAAATTACTCTTGAAAGTTAGCTCTTTAAGTTAACTAGACTTCCCCAAAAGGAATTAAGTTAATTGCTGTTGTGCTCAGAGAATTATGCAAAACACTGGACAGGTGTATGAACCAAAATAGCAAGTTCTTCACCTCTGAGCTATCTCCAACTTATCTGTTTTGATCTATTCTTTTGAGAGTGATCTTCCAAGGTACATAGGGTGTCTAATACATCCATTGGCAAGCTAAAAAGGCCCACCATATACTCCTGGAGTTCATTTGGCTGGTGTAGATCAAGGATTTTGCAACACCTCTTCATCTTCAAGCACATACCTATCCATCTCTTCATAGTGGTATCAGAGCAAGGTTGGACAACATGGCAGATGGATTTCCTTCATCAATTGACAAATTGGACAGAGGTAACTACTCAGCTTGGTCATTAAGAATGGAAGCTTATCTCCAAGGTAGAAGTTTATATGGTTATGTGGCTGGAGATGAAGTTATGCCAAGTTTCAGGAACAAAAGTCAACCAACACAAGAAGAGCAAGAAAGATTGAGCACATGGTGCTCCAAGGATGCACTTGCAAGGTCTTATCTCCTCAACTATATCTCAGATTTTTTGTTGCCTCACATTAGAAGTTGCATCTCAGGAAGTGTGGGATGCACTTGAATCCTTCTTCTCTTCAAGTACCAAAGCTAGGAAGCATCAACTATGGCTGGATTTCACAACTCTCAAGAAGGCTCCCAAACAAAATGTGACTGATTTTGTCACAAAGCTCAAGGACATAGCGGATCAGTTGGGAAGCATTGGAGAGGTAATAGATGAAGAGAAAATTGTAAGGCAGGTCATCAATGGCTTGAAGGTAGATGACAAGTGGGAAGCATTCACCATAGCTATGGATTTGTACATGGACATGCATGTGCCTGATTTCAATACACTCATTGGACAACTACTTACTCAAGAGGCAAAGCTTATCAAAAATGGAGAAAGCTCTAAAGGTAATAAATCTTCAACTTTATACACTAATTAAAAGCAAGTCCAAAGATAACAAAGGAAAGGCAAAGAAAGTGGTTGATGAAGCAGATACATATCAAGCTAACTATGCAGGTAGAGGAAGACATGGCAGAGGTAGAGGAAGAGGAGGTAGACAAGGCAGGGGGAGATCCCAAGACTCCAACTCATGTTCTATTTGTGGATTAACTAATCATACAACTGAAAATTGCTTTAGGAATTCCAGGAATCAAAGAGGCAGAGGATACAATAGAGGAAGTTATGGCTACTCAAGAGGAAGGTTCAACAATTATCATGGCAGCTACAACAACTACAATCATTCAAACTATCAAGGAGGCTACAAAGGAAGGAGAGACTTCAATAACTACACAAAAGACTCAAACAAAGAGGATTCATTATTGATCATGAACATGGCTATGCCACAAGGTAAATCTGATGAGCATGTCTTCTACATAGATTCAGGTTGTTCAAATCATGTGGCAGGAAATGTGGCACTCCTATCAGATTTAGAAGATCCAAGGAATAAGCATGAGGTACAAACACGAGATGATACAAGACATCTTGTGGAGAAAATAGGCAATGTCACAGCACCTGATGGAAACATCAACCTACTCAGTAAGGTACTCTAAGTCCCTTCAATTACAAAGAATTTGATAAGTGTTGGGAAGATAGTAGAGAAAGGGTTGCAAGTCAGGTTCACAAAAGCAGGAGCATTTGTTGAAGATCCAAGTCAAGGATTCAAAAGAATTGCAAAAGGTGAAAAGGCAGGTAGATTGTTCACATTTGAATTACAAGACACTAGAAACATTGCTCTCTTTAATTACGGTAGTCAGACACTCACAGAATTGGAAGTATGCCACAAAAGGTTAGCACATATTGGTGAAATGTCATTAAAGAAAATTTGTAGGGACCAAAGTGTACTTGGACTCCCTAATTTGTCAAAACAACATATGATTTATAAGTGTAGTGCATGTCAATTTGGAAAGTCTCACAGGTTACCATTCATGAAGAAAGGTTATATGCATGGAGATCTCTTGGAGTTGGTTCATACAGATGTATGGGGACCTAGCAAGGAAGCTTCAATATCTGGATCAAGGTATTATGTCTCCTTTATTGATGATTGCAGCAGATGGACTATCCTATTCTTTATGAAACACAAAGATGAAGTTTTTTCATGTTTCAAAAGATATTTGGCTCTTGTGGAGAATCAAATAGGTAAATAACTAAAAAGGCTAAGGTCAGATGGAGGGGGAGAATACTTCTCCCATGAGTTTGATTCTTTTCTTCAAGAAAGAGGAATCAAAAGAGAGGTAACTACAAGGTACACTCCTGAGCAAAATGGAGTGGCAGAAAGTAGGAATAGGACAATTGTTGAAGCTACAAGGTCTATGTTAAATGAAAAGCATTTACCTAATTACTTATGGGATGAGGTTGTATCTATAGCCACTTACTTGATTAACAGGTTGCCTTCAAAATCCCTTGATGGGATGACTCCATATGAGGTTTGGAATGGAAGAAGACCAAGCTTAGATCATTGTAAAATTTTTGGATGTATTGCTTTTGCTCATGTTCCTTCACAGGTTAGAGGCAAGATGGATCCAAAGTTAGAAAGGTGTGTATTTATTGGATATGACAACAATCAAAAGGGCTAGAGGTTATACAACCCTACCAACAAAGGATTATTGGTAAGCAGAGATGTAGTTTTTGATGAGAACAATTCATGGTATGAAGATTCATGCAGGAAGGTCAATTTACCATATGATCTTGAAGAAGATTTTCCAAAGCTTGGTAGAGAACAACCAAAGATTGAAGAACAAGACACCTCAGAGGATGATGAAGTATCTCAGATGGAAAAGATCAAAGCATGGAAGTCTAAAGGTAAAGCAAAATTGCAGGAACTTGGACATGAGGCAGAATCATCACATCATGGCCTAAGAAGATCTATGAGGGAAAAGAAAAAACCAGAAAGGTATGGGTTCGACACCTCATTAGTAACCAAACATTCTATCTACATAGCACATGACATAAACCAAGAGGAGCCATCATCATTTGAAGAGGCCAAAGCAAAATGAGAATGGAAGCATGCAATTAAGGAAGAGATTGAAGCACTTGAGGAAAACAACATTTGGGATTTGGTGCCCAAGACTTCATCCATGAAGGTAATAGGCTCAAGATGGGTCTATAAACTCAAGAAGAATTCTGACGGTTCCATCAACAAGTATAAGGCAAGGCTTGTAGCAAAAGGCTTTGCACAAACTCAGGGAATTGATTATGAGGAGACCTTCTCTCCTGTGGCAAAGATGCCTACTATTAGGGTTTTGCTTAGTATTGCCTCTTCCAAGAATTGGAAGATACTTCAACTAGATGTAAAGAATGCATTCTTGAATGATTAGATAACAGAAGAGGTATATATGGCACAACCACCTGGTTTTGAGAATCAAGTTTATCCTGATTATAAACTTAACAAAGCATTGTATGGTCTCAAGCAAGCTCCAAGAGCTTGGAATTTCAGGCTTGTTTCATTCTTACAAGACAAAGGCTTTCAACCAAGCAAGGGAGATCCTTCACTCTTTATTAAAAAGAGTAATTCTGAGGTCATCTACTTATGTGTATATGTAGATGATATTATATTGACAGGGAATGATGCAGATGGTATGAAGAAGATCAAAGATCAGATGAGAGAAAAGTTTAAGATAAGTGATTTGGGTTCACTTACCTACTTCCTAGGTTTGGAAGTTGTCTACAAAGATCATGGTTTGTTTCTCACTCAAAGAAAGTACATTAAGGACATGTTGGCAAAATTCAAGATGCAAGATTGTAAGATTGCAGGTACTCCAATGGAGGTGAATCACAAGTTGAGCTCACATGAAGGTGAACTCGTAGAGGACATCACATCATATCAAATTCTAGTGGGTAGTCTCAACTATGCCACATTGACAAGAGTAGATATATGTTACAGTGTGAGTGTGCTAAGCCAATTTATGCACACACCAAGGAAACCACATATGGATGCTGCCAAAAGGATTCTCAAGTATCTCAAAGGAACCATAAATGAAGGACTGTATTATCCTTATGTATGTGATTTAGGTTTGAAGCTATTTTCTGATGCAGATTGGGCTGGCTCCAAGGAAGATAGAAGGAGCACTTCAGGTTATCTTACCTTTGCAGGTTCAAAGCTTATTTCATGGTCATCCAAGAAGCAACCCACAATTGCTCTCTCTTCTAGTGAAGCTGAATACAGAGGTCTTGCCATAGCTACACAAGAATCTATGTGGATGAAGACATTATTCAAAGATCTTGGATTGGAGTTTGGAACTCCAACTATTTTTGGTGACAATATGAGTTCTATTCATTTGGCTGCTAATCCTATTTTTCATGCAAGGACTAAATATATTGAAGTTCATTATCACTATGTACGAGAGAAGGTTCTAAGCAAAGAGATTCAAATATCATATGTGTCCACTCATCAACAATGTGCAGATATTCTAACCAAAGCATTGGATGGTACAAAGCTTTGCAAATTCAAGGCTATGATTGGTTTATAGGTAATCTTGGAAGATTGAAGACCTCAAGCATACTTGGCTCGAGGGGGAGCTGTTGGAGCAAGTCTATGACAAGCCTAAGTATTGGCTTGAGTCCCACAAAGTCCTAGAAGAAGCCTTAAAATGAAGACAATGTAAAGTTCACTTGTGAACTACCTCTTGTAACTTTTGAAGAGTTTACTTAATGTAAAAGTGAAAGAATTTTAAGTGGTTGAGTCCATTGATCAAAAAGGGAAAGAGGAACCACAAATTCATGATTTGTGGTAGGTAGAGAATCAAATCAATCACTAATTGATTGGAGAGTGATTGAGGGAAGTTAGCCTCCCAAACTCAACTATAAATAGATGGCAGCTTTAGTCGTGGTTAGAGAGACCTATGTGAAGACCTCCAAGAGCTGAGCTTTATGCCATATCAAGGTGTGATTACAAGGCACACATATGTATCAGTAAGTCCATTGTATTGTACAAGCAATATACTTTCATTTTCATGATCATTTGAGTTCATATTTCCATGTTCTTGTGAAGTGTACTACTCACTCCCATATCTCTCAGTTTTCTCAGTCAGATTGCAGAGATGGTTTCTCTGAGCTTAGTGCATCCTTTTCAGTGATTTAACTTGGTAAAGTTAGCTCTTCAAGTCTAATATATGCTCACCAATTTTCATTGCATTTGGATGTTGCAATCTTCAGTTATGTTCAGTTGAAGTCAATAGTGTCTATTCATTTTCACTTCTCTGTAAGGTACCTAACTTTTTTTTACTCATCTTGTCAGAGCCATTTTGTAGTGATTACTTACCCAAATTCAATGATTTAAAGCTTGTTGGATTCAGCATACTGTCTAGTATAAGCATAAAAATGTTCATAATCATTAGATTCTTAAATCTGGAGTTAGGTGCATTTTGCTGCTCACTGGTCTCATTACTCTAGCAGCCCGTGAAAATCGGGATGATGTCATTAGTTGTTAAACATCATTCTCAATGTGTGGTTCATTATTTTTGATGCAATTACTCTTGAAAGTTAGCTCTTTAAGTTAACTAGACTTCCCCAAAAGGAATTAAGTTAATTGCTATTGTGCTTAGAGAATTATGCAAAACACTGGACAGGTGTATGAACAAAAAATAGGAAGTTCTTCACCTCTGAGCTAACTCCAACTTATCTGCTTTGATCTATCTTTTTGAGAGTGATCTTCCAAGGTACATAGGGTGTCTAATGCATCCATTGGCAAGCTAAAAGAGCCCACCATATACTCATGGGGTTCATTTGGCTGGTGTAGGTCAAAGATTTTGCAACACCTCTTCATCATCAAGCACATACCTATCCATCTCTTCACATGCCCCACTTCGAGAATGCATGTCCTCCCATCATTGGCCTCAAAGGCATCTCATCTTTTCTAATTGGGTACTAGGCACGTTGGCATGTGTCACATTTCTTCACATAGGTATGTGCATCCATATGAAGAGTGGGCCATCAAAGTCCTGAGAATAGAATAGTCTTAATTACTCGGTCAGGACCAAAATGTCCACCTGCAACACTGCTATGGGCAGTTTCTAAGACTTTCAAGTAGTCTGATTCGTGAACACACAATCTTAAGTAACCATCTTTGCCTCTTTGGTATAGGTTATCTCCTATTAAGGTATAGTCTAGAGCCTCTTGTTCCATGCTTGGTTTTTTTGCTAGACTTGCCGTGCTGGGTAGTGTTCTTGATCTCATAAATTCCACCAATGGAGCACTCCAATCTGGAATTAATGACACGTAATAAAGAATGGCATGCTCCACTGGGGTTTTTTCCTGGCACCCTGGACAATTCTTAATCCACTCATGTATTTCTTTATCCATACTAGGCCAATACACTCCTAAATGTTTTAGATTCTACAATGTTCGTTGTTTAGAATAGTGATTTCCTAGAAATCCCTCATGGGCTTGTTGCAACCAACTACTATGTTCCTCATCCTCCATACAACAAGCTAGAACACCTTTGGTATCTTGTTTGTACATGCTTCCTGCCAATACTTGATATTTTTGTGATCATACAATTTCATCCCTGTTCGTCTTCACCTTCTTATTTGCCGGTCCAAAGGTTAGGACTAGTACCAAATTATTTGCCCATTTAGGAACAACTTCTAGATTGAACAGATAAGCGTCCAGCAATTCATCAGACACTCCTTATGGTGACTCGCTTGAAGTGATGCGAGAAAGGTGATCCGCTCTGAGGTGGGTCTTACCTTTCCTAACAACCACTTCAAAGTCATATTCCATTAGTAAGAGAAACCATCTTACTAAGCATCCAGTAGTGCAAGGTTTATTGACCAATTATAATAAGTCTTGATGATCAGTGAAGAACTTAAACTTGTTGGCCAATAAATAGTGTCTAAACTTCTTTACTGCATATATCATGCATAAGCCTTCTCTTTTGGTTGTGGTGTAGTTTTGTTCAGCAGCGTTCAATTGCCTACTAGCATAGGCTATAGGCAAATCTAAATTTCCTTCTCCTGTGGGTTGTGACAACACACATCCTATTGCATAATTGGATGCATCCACATGTACATGGAATGGCTTATTCCAATCAGGAGTGGTCAGTATTGGTGCTGTGCACAAGCGTCTCTTCAGTTCATTGAAGGACTTCTCGCATTCATCGTTCCACTCAAATTTTGTCAACAAGGCATAAAGAGGCTTAGCTATAATTGCATACATGTGAATAAACCTACGGTAATATCCACAATGGCCTATAAAGGCTTGTACCTCTTTAACATTCCTTGGCCTCGACAACTCCGCTATGGCTTTTACTTTATCCTCCTCTGTTGATATTCCGTTCTTAGACACAACATGACCTAAGATTTTACCTTGTCGTACCATGAACACACACTTTTTAGGGTTCAGACACACTCGATATTCTCTACACTTGTTGAAGATCTGTCTGAGCTCAGGAATGTGGCATTTTCTTTGTTGGGAATGAGCACATAAATCATCCACATATACTTCTAAGCTCTTTCGCAAGAAATCTTTGAAGACATGACACATGAGCCTTTGGAATGTTGCAGGTGCATTGGTGAGCCCAAAATGGCATCACACAAAATGCAAAGACTCCCCACTCGGTGGCAAAGGCCGTTTTATGTTGATCTTCTGTGGCAATGGCTACTTGGTTGTAACCCGAAAATCCATCAAGGAAGCTATAAAATTCCTTGCTTGCAACACGCTCCAATAAATGATCTGTGATTGGAAGCGGATAACTATCTCTTACTGTGGCAGCATCAACTTTTTTAAGGTTAACACATACACGCAATTTTCCATTCTTCTTGGGTACCACTACAATGGGGGACACCCATTCTATATGCTCAATCTCATAGATAAATCTAGCTTCAATGAATCTATCAATTTCTTCTTTTATTTTGGTTGCATAAGTGTCATTATATGTGTAGGGCTTTTGTTTGGTGGGCTTGGCATCAGCGGTCATGGGGATCGTATGAGAGCAAATTTTTGGATCTACTCCCTTCAAGTCTCTATAGTGCCATGCAAACACGTCCCTATATTCCCTTAACAAAGCTACCAACTCTGCTTCCTCTTCTTTACTTAGGTCATCTCCTATGTATGTACATCTCTCTTCGTTTTCTTCAATGGTGAGTATGACTTTTTTGGTCTTTTCTTTGTACCCTCCTCATCACAATGAGGTGTCCATTGTTCTTCATTCACTGCAATGCCCATGGTAGCTAAGATTTCTGCCCAACCATGTGGCTCAAATTCCTCATCTGGAAAGATCATCGGTGTATAGGCTGGGTCTCTCATTGGTCTATCTCCTTGAGAAGTTCCTTTTTCTCTCGCTTTTAGGCGTTTCTCCTCTTCCTTTGCGACCTTGCACATCCACAAATGAGTATCTTGATGCATCCAGGATGTCTCAGATGAACTTTTAGAATGCACAGAGATCAAATCTTCTTGCTCCTTGTGGATAGAACTCCACTGTAGGGGTGGTACATCTCTGAAGGTTTAATCCTTCAAATTGACCTTGGTTGTGACCCCTAAGCGTTGCAAGTATAAGGAGTTGGTTCCCCAAGCTTGTACAACTTGTAGTTGTCATAGGAAGGGCCTTCCTAGGATCATTTTGTAGGTAGTAGTTTTACTAAAGTCGCATATAGCAAAGGTGTGCTGAAACTCTACACCAACGTGGTTAGAGTTATCCCTTCTAGCAATCCTAGAGGTCTTTCAACATGGCCGTCAGCCATCTCAAGCTTCATTCTAGTTGGTCTTAATACAGGTTTACCCCATTGCTTCCAGAGGGAAGTGGTCACAATAGTAACACCACCACCAGAATCTATGATCGCTTTGGTCGTGTAACCTTGGTAGGTGATCGGAATATAAGTATTACCTTCCTCACCTTTGCTCATGTCCCCTATTTTGTCTAGAGGTATCTCTGGAACTTTCTTCTTAAAGTCTACTGTTGGCATATTGGAATCAAGTTCTAGAACCTGATCCTTCACATGATTCCATAGCTTAGGTTTTGCTTTGAGAAGCTTCTCTACAGTGAGATGACACTGAACCTTAGTGCTCTTCATGACATCAGTGTTTCTTGGAACCACCGAGTCTTCGTTTCTGATCAATATTGTGGGAGCTCTGATCTAGAGAGATTCAGATTCCCATGGGCCTGTGAATTGTGGCAACTCTTGTAAAGAATTGGATTCAAATCCTGAACTTTTTTTTTCTTGTTGCTCTACCTAGTCTCCATAAATAGATGGAATGTCTTGTGGGAATTGATCGTGACGGTCATCAATTTCAAGCATAGGAGGGGAAACATCCTTCTCCTTGGCCCATTTCTCTTCTTGTATTTCCCACAAGAACTTTTGAGTGTGTTGTTGGATTGAAAGAGGTTCTCTGTCATCTATGGAGTCAGGAACATAGACTTTCTTTGGTGATGAGCTTTCTCTTTCCACAGTTGGTTGAGCCTGTGGAGGTAAAGAAACTTGAGGTTTATTTACCAACTGCTCTAATCTCTCTATTAAGCCTTGGAAGTGCAAACCCGGTGTAATAGCATTCGTTTGATTAAATGATTGATTGGCCTCGAACATAGCTTGAGCTAGTTCCACCATTTTTATGCACATTTTTGTCCGTTCAATCTCTAAATCTGCTCTAGGGTAGCTCTTCTCTAGGTTTGTAGGTGTTGGTCCTTCTTGAAGTCTAGCCTGGTAGGCCTTGAACATCATGTCCAAGCCTTCTAGGGTTGGATCTGCAAGAACAGATCCTGGTTGTGGTTTATTTACAATGGTTGGTGGGTGGGGATGAGGTGGTGTGGATGGAGTTTCGACATGCGAGGAGCTTTGAGAGGCAATATCTTCTATTTTTGTTTTTGCATCTTTCAGGCTTTCTTCTAGTTCAGATAACTTTTTGGTCCACTTACGATTGGCCTTCTCTCTAGCATCCTTCCATGTTCTTGTTTTTCTCTTACTAGGCTCTCCTAACTCACTTGGATCTGATTGTTCAGCTAGTTTAGCTTTTTGTAATGCTTGTGCCCTAGTAACTGCATGTATAGGAGCCACATTATCACTACTGGAACTTGAATCCCCTACTAGGCCTACCACATTAACTGGTGTAACCTTTGGTGCACTAGAGAGATGTCCGGGACAATCTCTCAGGAGTCGTTCTTTGCCACACTCAAGACAAACGACTTGTATTGTGATGTTCTGCCCTTGATTCAGAGCTAGTGGGTGGAGTGGTTGTTGTCCTGGTATAGCTTGAGGTTGGCTATATCCTCCATGTCCATATGTTCTAGTTTCTCCTCATGGTCCTGGACATGGGTTATACCTAGGAACTTCTCTGCCTTGTTTTTTAGGAGGGTACCTGTATGGTCTACATTGGGGTGGTACAAATGGTTGTGGTTGTCTATTTATTGGATAATTTTCGGTGTCATGGTTGATGTACTTTTGTTCACTATAAGAGTACATGTTAGGCTCTTGATTTGGATGTCCATTGTAAGGGTAAGGTCGTAATAACCCTAATCCTTCTCTGGTGCAGGCATGAGACGGATGATCTCCACCGCAACATGTGCAACTTCCTAACATTGGCACTCTCAAGGAGGAGTCCTGGTACTTCCTTGGTCCTTGTACCCCCAATTTCTTGGCCACTAATGTTGCCACTTCTTCTACATAACTTGAACTAGAAGTCTCATTGCTCCTTGTATCCTCTGATTTGGTAAGATCTTGTGTGATTTTGAGATCCTCGGCTAAGTTTTCTTCCAAATCTATACATTCTTGAAGACACTCACTCAAAGTTTGCAACCATTTTACGTATACTAACATTCTCAATGTTCCATTGGTTACACCTTCTAAAAATAGGGATATCATTTTCTGCTAAGAAGGTCTCTCTGTCATAGGGCATCGGGTCACATATTGATTAAATCTTCATGCTGCTTATTTACTGTCTCGTTAGGAGCTTGTTTGAAACTATGTAGTAAGGATGACGAATTGTGCTTGATCCCTCACTTAGTGAATTCCCAAACAAATTCTTGGAAGAATTATTCGATATTGCCAAAGGAATTTGGATCCAAGGATTGAAACCAAGCTAAGGCTATTCTCGTGAGGGTTAGCCCAAAGGATTCACATTGCCTAAAAAAGTCATCCACTTGCTCCGCTCACAATACCTGCGTGAATTCTAAAATGTGGTCATACGGCTCTCCTGTGCCATCATAACGATTTCGCATACATTTGGCCAATTGGATTGGTCTCACTCTTTTGCTGGGCTCTGGGGATCGAATTATGTTGGGACTTGAGGGTTTTACGGAGTGTATTCCAATTCCTACACCTTGGGGTGATTCAGCCCTAAAGGCAGTTCTATTCATATTTTCCATTCCCTGGGTAGTTTGGTTGTGGGAGTTAATTCCTGGCATGGTGGATTGCACCAGAGGTTTGTTGGGTATACTACCTTGGCTCGTTTGTCCTAACATCACATTCTCCATTTTTTGTTGGGTCTGGAATGGGTTTTGTGAAGTAGTTGCCTGATCTTGAGGAGGAAACATAGGCAGATCCATGTACTCTAATCTCGATCCCTCCACTTCATTTAGAGGCCAATATCTCCTTTGATTTTGGTCTAGGTATGTAGCTCTAGAAGGATTCTTGGATCCCTAAACTCATATATAGTTATTGGGCTTATACCCTCTCCTTGTGTCACTGAATCAGTTTGTAGGAGTAGGTATGATCCATGTACTAAGTACACATCCATCAGATAGTCGTCCTGGGGTATCTTGTCCGCTTGAAATACTTGAGTCACCATAGACTTGCCCCTAGGGGTAGTCACCAGTTCTTCTTGGTTAGATTTTCTGGAAGTTCCTTGTCCCTCTAATTCTCCCTTGTCATTAATGTGATCAAGGTTTTCGGTTACTACATAGATCTAGCCCATCTTGTCCATGTAAACTCCACCTTCATACTTCACAGCTGGTCTTGGAACGATTTCAGATTCTGTAGTGTTTATCATTCTTGCTACTAACCTCTGTAGACCATCAAGGTAGATGGGTATTCCTTGAAAGTTACTGGATATGTATTGAAGAGACATCCGATATTCCCCTTCAACTCTAGACATAAAACCTTCACTAGGTACTGAACTATGCATGTCTTCAGAAGCCAAGAGTCTCTCCCAGTTGAATGACATTTCTGACTCACTTGTCTATGAACTCAGCACGTAGTGCTAACCACCGAGTTGTGAATCCCTGACTCGGTTGTGTGGTTGACCCTAGGTTCAAGTGATTTGGTACTTTATCTATCTCTTCCTAAGTATCAACTTGAGCTTAGGTTCATAAGCCTTGTCTACAAGTCCAAAATTGTCCTTTGAATTGCTCAAAATCTTGTGGAACCTCTTGCTTCCTAGTCCAACCTGAGGGTCAACTTCAAAATAACCTATCTAATAATCCTTGTAGTACTCCCCACGAGCTTTCCAACGAACCCAAAATCACTCCGCACGGATTTTGTATGAGAAAGTTATGTCAGTTCAGGGTTCAGGGGGTTAAAACAGGGAAATAGGATCTCTCAGGGAGTACCTCAGGACAGGCGATACAATACGAGATTTTCCATGATACGCGATACCACTATGGAGGATACCACCTTAGATGATACGATACCACCTTGGAGACTACGATCGTGATACCAAATTCCACGATACGATACTGCTATCCAGACGATACGATATTGAATGTGGTCACGGTACGATACCATAATTTACATGATACGATACCTCTGCATTCAACGATATGATACCAAGTTAGTGGGTGATACGATACTTGACCACTACTCGATACGATACCGGATTGCTCACGATACAATACCAAGGTGACAGGCGATACGATACCAAAAATCACACGATGGGATACCAAGGTGACCGACGATACGATACAAAAAATTTACATGATACGATACCAGAACTCTCACGATACGATACTGGTTCTATGGATGATATGATACCGAAGGGTCAGACGATACAATACCACTTTTTGCATGATACGATACTAGACTGGGCATGATACGATACGGGGTCGGCAATATGATACCAAACTAGCACGCTATACGATACCGCTCGGTCGACGATATGATACCATGATCGGGACGATACGATACCATTGAGGCGACCGTGATCACGATACTAGCACTTGACAATACGATACCAAAAAATGGTATCGCAATACCTCAAGTGGGCGTGCATGATACGATACCTCGACAAGTATCGCGATACTCGAGATCTCTGGTATCACGATACCAAAACTCAACCGAACACGATACTTGGAGATTTTTAAGGCCAAATTCAAAAATTTTTGCAAATATGTGTACCTTATGTTCTCCTTGTCACTCCTACCAGCTTGTGGATGCAAAATCGCCCTTCAAACTCATGATACCACCACCACGATACCAGACGCAGGTCTTATCACTCAGTGATATTGTCACTCAGATTTTGATGTTTTAAGTGGATTTCAAGGCAATTTCTTCAGCGTTTTAGCTCTAAACACCCTCTACACTTGTTCATCACAGCCGCAAGTGAAAAACGAGGTGAATATACACTCGAAAATGAGAAAAAATCAGAGAAGAAGAAGATGAGAGAAGATGGTGATGATGATGAAGATGAAGAAGAAGAAAAACTCAAAAACTCAATTGAAAATGGTGATTTTTTTACCTTCCAACATTGCTACTCTATGTCTTACCGTCACATGCTCATCCTCCAAGCTCGCTCTCCAGCAATGGCGCCAAATTTGTTGTCACTCTAGCACAATGGCAAGTACCAACGTGAGGAGATACACCTCATAAATGTCAATCCGTGGAGATGTGAGGACCGGTATGGAGATCAAGAGCAAGTGAAGTGCACAAGTGCGTGAGTGAAAGCATACAAGCATGCACACACATACACACACACACGCACAAGGCAAGAGCAAAGAGTGGAACAATGGAAGGACTTTGATTACAAAAGAAATCTCTTACAAAGCTGAAATCTACAACAAGCTAACCCCCAAAATGAGCTCTCCAGCCTTTTTATAGTTTTTTGAGTGTTTTTGGCCCTATCCAGACCTAGTGTCTGGCCTAGTTAAAAATTAGGTTCCAAGGCTTATTTGGCAACTCAAACGGAATCTAAAAATTATGAAAATTGGTAGGATAATACTTCTAATACTCCTCAAGCTTGAGGACTCCTCGGCTTGAACAAAATGGAGTTGTAACAATAAAAATGGTATTTACAATGGTTTTTAGTGACAAAAGTCACTATATCTATAGGGATTTCTTCTAAAAATTTGACATGTGCTTCTTGGAGCTCCCTACATGCTCCTTCTTCTTGTGTGTCCACTTCATTGATGCACTTCCATGCTTGTGTGTGACCTTGACAGTCAACACATACATACATACTTACATGCATACACACACATACACACAGATGCATACATATGCATGCATAATGCACATGCATATGCATACATACATGCTTACATCCATACACACACATACACACATACACATACACACATAGACACACACACACATACACACACATTCACACACACACATACACACATACACACACATAGAGAGAAAAATACACACACATACACATACATGCATACATATGCATACATAATGCATATGCATACATAATGCATATGCATACATAATGCATATGCATATGCATACATACATACTTACATGCATACACACACATACACACATATGCATACATGTGCATACATAATGCACATGCATATGCATAGATACATGCATACCAATACACACACATAGACACATACACACATATACACACAGATTTAGACACACATACACATGCATACACACACATACACACATAGACACACATGCACATACACACACACATACACACACATACACACATAGACACATACACACTTAATGCATATGAATATGCATAAATACTTACATGCATACACAACACACACACATATGCATACATAATGCACATGCATATGCATACATACATGCATACACATAGACACATACACACACATAGACACATACACACACATAAACACATACACACTCATAGACACATACATACTTACACACACACATCTAGACACATTTACACACACGCACATATACATGCATACAGACACATATATATAGATACACACGTATATACACACATAGACACACACATAAGCACACACACATAGACACACACACATACACACACACATAGACACATACACACACATATATGCATACACACACATAGAGGTACATACACACACATACAAACACATGCATACATATGCACACTGTGTACTTAAGTCACAAAGACTCAAGGACTTGTGCCAATGAGACTATACCTCAATTGCCACACAAGTGCATATAGTGGGATCTTTAACACACATTTAAATGTCAATCCTAAGGAACGACTTGCCAAGTGTATGAAGACGTGTGCACACGTGATGGACAATGAAGTGGTTTAGCTAACCATGCATGAGAAAAGACTACTACCTCTCACACCTACTGAAATACTGAAAGTGTTGCCGCAAGCCTCTTTTCAGCAGTTTTGGTATTTTGAGGTTTTCTCCCAGCCCAGAACTCCAAATATAGGCAATAGGGTACTCGTTTCGAAGCTCTTGACAAGACGCATCCAATGGTGGTGGTTTCACTCAATTCTGACCACTCTGCTTCAAGTTATGACAGAAACAGTGAATGACGGGAATCATAAATACCCGCGCCACAGCTTCTCCTAGCTTACGCACGCACTACAGCAGCTCAAAACAAAGGGGAAGGGGTAGACAACAGTCCTACACATGCATTTCAAGCGTAACACACACATACAAGAGCGAAATGAAGATCAAAATCAGCAAGGAAGAGGCAAACTCGAAAATTCAGAAGTGCTCCTTCTTCACAATGACAAAAAAGTCTTTTACAAAGAGTCACATTTGACTTATATACTAGTGACCTAAAAATGGTCCTTTCACACAAGAGACCGGCACTTTATTCACTAAAAGACTAATTTCCTACTATTTTACATGGGTAAGCTTCTAATCTTCTATGGGGATGCATCTAGAGGACTCCTCTAGTGCCTTTACAACGGAAAATATATTACAAGAATGATTATGATACAAAAATATGATGTCCAAATCGGAAAAATTTTGGGGCCCGTCTTTTTCTCTGCTTTGTGCTCGTTTTAGCTGTGCAACACTCTCCCCCTCTTCGTCTCTGTCGTCCCTTGACAGGCTTTGCTCTTTGTCCTCAGTTTGTTCTCTGTATGCAACCTTTGCTCATTGTTACCTGTTTATAAAACAGGTGTTCACTTTTGACGGCCTCTTCTCAATTCTTGTTTTACATTCTCTAGGCCTGATGCCTTTGACCTGTTTGCCCGCAACCCTTGGAGTTTGACTGACTGCCTGATATTTCGCAGTCTAATTCACCTATAGGTTCTTAATTCTGGGTTGCCACGCACGCCACTAGTGAAAGGTTGAAGATGTGGTGCTTCAGTCTTCGATCTGGACCTTCTAACAGATCAAGAGGTTGAAGCACCCATGTGGGTTGCGTCCTTTCCTTGGTGTGTGCGCCCCTGCGGGGCTCTGTGCAGAGATGGGTAATGCGCCCCTGCGGGGCTTCCTGCAGAGATGTGTATCTATTGCACCGTCTTAGACTTTGATTTCCTTCTTCTTTTCTTTTTGCTTGATTGCCCCTCCACACGTCCCTCCTCCTGAACTCTGTCGTCCTCGACAGGCTTTTTGTGGCGACGTGTGTATGTTTGCATGGCTTGTCGCTCTCTTTGATTTAGCAGATTCGCGTGACACAGCATGAATTCCTTCCATTGCTGAGACTTTACTCCGTCGTCTGGCGCCTGTCTATGATCAGCAAAGAAACTTGTTTCATAGGCCACCAGCCTTGCATTCAAATTGGAAGTCATTTTAACAAAAACTTCTGAATCCATTTCGAAGAAACCTGTAAAAAATGCTTCTTCAAATGTCTGCATATATGTCGATGGCAAAAACATAAGGCGAGAATAATATGCCATAATGGTAAGTCGGCTGGGAATTGTAGATAAATCAAAAGTCAAGGCCTCTGATCCGTGCGTAATTCCAATGAAATTCAAAAAGGTATATTTAGCATGTTTGAACACCTTTAGCACTGTTAATAACATGCTGAAAATTTTATTGGTCATTTTAACTGCTAAATCTGGCACTGAAGCATATCTGGAAATCCAAAATTCCATTGTCTTTACCATATATTCTTCGGTTGGTAGGTAATTATGTGGCGGACTAGGTAGTAACGGATAGTTAAGCCACTGATTATTGATGTTGCCTTGACGCTGTCCTTCCCAAAATTGCGTCCAAGAGCGTCTGCGGGGTACAGGACAAAAAGATGGATTTACTTGAAGTGCATATGGTGATGCTTCCCACTGTACCCGCAATGTCGGATTCTTCTCCAAAATTTTTCGCCTCCATATTGGATCCGCCTTCTCAAATTCCTCTTGAGTATAATTGAAAGTGTCATGCTTGAATTGAAGGTTGTGGTCCGGATCTTTATCGTGGCAGACTTTATGTACATCCGCGTCTGTTCTTTAAGTAGGCCGTATGGTACATTGAATGGCTTCAAAATTTGATCTAATTGGTTGTTTTCTATCTGCGCTTCTTTCATTATCTGGATAATTTGATCTTCAAAATCTGCGGTAAGCTGGGACACCAGTAGTGCCCTTTCTGGTCGGCTTAATTCTGCAATGTCCCGATTATGATAATCAATGTGGACCTCCTGAGCCTGCCGTATTGGTGAATGGTATGAGGGGGAAGAGAGAGGACGTACCTCAGTCTCCACAGCAGCCTCCGCATCATGTGGAACTACTGGTGTCCCCTGTTTCCCTTTTAGCTCTATCTGCTCCTGAAGCTGTTTGATGATTTCATCCTTATTCTTAAGTTCTTCTTCAGCCTTTGTAATCTTTTCCTGATGTTTGATTAATTCCTGTGCAACTATGTTCATGTGATCGGTGTCTTCTTTGCACTGCTGGAAATAATCATTTTCTGCTTTTTTCCATTTCTTGCGTAGAGCTGCAGTGTCCTTCATATACCTTTGTTCCCAATCAGCAATGATTTCTTGCTCCTGTTTGAGCTGATCTGCCATCTTGTTTATCTTTTCTTCCATTTCGTTTATATCCACGTTTGATTTATCAGTATCTACCGGTGGTTGATCACTGAGGAGAGCTGTCATAAGCTCCTTGTTCCTATCCCTTAAGTGGTTTGCTTCCTCCATACTCACCTTGAGCTGTGATTCGAGTACCTTACTACGAGCATGGATCCTTGTTTTCTCTTTTTCGGTCAGGTCTAGTTTCTTCGTGAGCTCCAAAACTTGCTCTTTTAGTTTGGCATTTTCCGTTTCTAATATTCTGTATTGTGTTTTGGTCGTTTCTATTTCCTCATGTTTCTTTAAAACTTGAGTTTCTGTTTCTGATAATTTTTTTGCCAGATTCATACCTTCTTTTTGAAGCTCCTGCTTTTCGAGCATGGCTTGGTCGTAATCTTCATCAGCATCAAGCATCAATTGTTGAGTGTCTAGTGCAGTTCGAATCATATCCTGCACCACAGGCTTGAGCTGAGCTATATCAACATTCAGCCATGTCCTTGGTACATCTGGGGTTTCTCCTGTATGTACATCTTGTCTCTTTTTGACGTGGATCGTTTCATTATGTGGTTGTCGGACCTGTAGTTGTACTTGTGGTTCTTCTGCTTTTTCATTTCAAACAGTAGTTTTAGTGGCACTTCCCTGAAAAGTTACATCCATGGGGGATGGTTCTGCCACAACCCTTAGTGGAGTGAAAGGTTCTTCGTTTTGTTGTCCTTCTTCCTGAGGCTTATCCTCTGATATCATTAACTGTTCCTCATCATCAGATTTGCCCTCTTTGGTGTGGGTAGTGGAGGCATCTTTTGGTTGATTGGGGTGCTGTTTTTCTTCTCGTGCCTTCTTGTTGGTTGTATTTGGGTCTACCAGTGGTGATTGAGCTTTTTCTTTGTGGCCATCTTGGTCTTCGCCATAGTTTACTTCATTCAATTCGGTCCACTGGCCATCATCCTTCGACTCACTACGAATATCTATGTTTAATAACGAAGTGTCTGGTCCTTCTTTGGCGTCTGAGGATGAACTAGTATTGTCCAAACCAATTTCCCGATATCTGTGGACTTTTGTGAGCTTGGTTCTTGGGTCTGTAGCTTGTCGTGAGTGTTGATAGTGATGACCCTGCACTGGCAGATTAATTTGTCCTTCTGTATATTTGTGAGTCTCCTCCAGTGCTTGAGTTAATTCTTCTTCCGTGATCTTTTTAGTCCCTTGAGTGGTGGTTGTAGGAAGTACATGTACTCTCTTTGTTTTTGATACTTCCTCTTCTACTTGTTGGACTTCTCGAGGTCGTTTTGTGCCTCTCATTGTTCCTCTCATTTGGGGTTGAGAACTAGTTTCTGCTTCTTCTACTTGTTTGCTTCCTTTCTTCTGTTTCGGTACAGTAGCTGCTTTGACAAATTGAGCCAACTCCATTGAAGATGGCATCTCCTGTAAGTACTCGCGCATGCCCAATGCGTGGTAAATCATAATTGTTAGGGCAGTAGTTCCGTTGAGGAACTTCTTATTATCCCATTTCTTCTTTGCCTCAAATAATCTTTCTTGCACATAGGGTGTGAGGTTAACCTGATTGCCTATCTGTTTTATGGCATGAGACAATAATTGCACAATGATTTTTTGAGGGGCCGTGTATCGATTCATGTCTGGAAGCAGAAGTGTTGGTGAATCAATCTGACTTCTTCTTCGATGTCCACCCTATTGATGTCAACGAAAGTTCTTGTTTTTGCTCCACGACTCTCTTCTTTGACCGTGTTGACACCATCCTTTTCCCATCCAAATGCTTCTTTGATTAAGTCGTGGGAAAATTGAATGACCACCCATTCTCCATTCTTATCCATCACATTGGCTTCTGGTGCCAATGGGTCATGTAGTGCTGGTCATAGGGTGTTCATGACTTGTGTATAGCGTTGGAAATCCGGTTTATAGATAGGTAGTTCAAAATACTTACGAATTCCTGCTTTCTTCATGATGTCGATTGTGGATGGCATTTCATGTAAAATTTTGAAGTCCTGGGACATGATCGGAAAGTGATGCTCTGTGTCCATGATTTTTATGTTGGCTAAGAAGAGATATTCCTCAACTCGCTGCTCATCTCTGAACCAATGCCCTTTTGCTTTCGTAAGACATTGGGGAGGAAATTCCTGGACCTCGTCCTGGATTGTAGCTTCAGAGTCTTTAGAAGCCATCTGCACTTACAAGGAAAAGTGCATTAGCTTGAAAGGCCTTTGTGAGACCATGCAGTGCATTGTTGTGATTATGGTCGCTCGTCACTCCGTTCCCCGTTATTGCATGAGTGAGATCTCTTACCGCCTTTTTTTAAATTTTTTTCCTGAAAGAAGACAATCATTAGTATAGCCGAAGCATAGTTTATGTACATATTATGTCCACTCCTATCAGGTTTAAGCTAAGATCTAATCTCCCTTGGAGATCGTGCACCACTATTTTGATAATGTACATCCTATGCCGAATGCTTGGCCCTGTATTGCGGCCCTATCATGCTTACTTGAGGTGCATTAGATACTACATGAGTGCAATCGGATGCTTTATCTCCTAGCTCAGCCGCTCCTTGTGGTAGCTTTGGTTTCCAGATCCATTTTGAGAACGCTGAGAGAGGTCGGTTGGTTTTCTTGATTCGTACAGCTGCTCGTGTTCCATTTGCTTCATCCATTGCCCGAGCGAATTTGGCATTGCTCTGTGTTGTTGACTTTTGCCTTGTGTGATGTAGTATTTCCTCCTTTGTCCTTACAGCCGGTTTAGCTGCTTGTATGACCTTTTTGGGAATCCATATCTGATGTCGCGATCTTTGAGCTTCAAGTAAGGGCTTGGGAATCCATACGTGCAACGATCCTTGTGGTATGTACTTCTGTGAAGCTGGCTTGGCGATGCCTTTTTCCTTCCTCAAAGTGGTTGTGGACGTTTCCTGACTCTGTATCTGATCCTTGCGCACCCACTTATATTTGGGTGGGTCTTGATTCGAGTATCTGCTTGTTGGTTTCCAATAGTGTGATCTTTGGATGTTTCGAGCCTGCGTGGGAGAGCAAGTCTTCTCAATGATTGGCTTTTCCATAGTTGTATTGGATAACTTCGACTCTATTGTGGACGTTGCTAGGATTGAAGTTTCCGCTTCTATGCATTTGGTTTCTGACTGGTGAGCATAGTTGATTCTTTCTTCTGTCGTTTTCTGAACCTCCTCTGGTCTTGTCATTAACATGGTTTGGTTACATGGTTTCTCTTCAAGTAAGCTGAAAACCTCCTTATGCCCTATAGTAGCTGAAATATAACCTTGAGCTAGATGGATACACGCCTCTGTCTCAATGATCCAGTCATGTCCTAGAATGAAGTCTTCTATCAGATCTTCATCCTCACACACTAGGACTCTTTGTTCCATGGAGGAATTTCCTAGGTGGAGGGATACATTCGTGGTTCCAATACATTCTATGGTGTGACCTCCAATTCCTATTAATTGGGCTTTTGTGGGATTCAATTCTAATTGCAGCTCGTCTGCTATTCTCTTTCGCATGCAGCTAAGGCCTGCTCCTGAGTCTATTAATGCATCAATCATTTTGTACTCTACTTTGCCAATCCCTAGGTTTAGGTAAGGTTGCGTTTTACACATACCCGTTGCACCATGATTTTTGACCTGATAGTTTGCCATAGGGATGGACTCTTCTCCTTGTCGATATCTTTCATCTCGCTCTCTCATCCACTCTTTCCGTTTTTTAATGCGCTCTAATGCTTCCTGTCGAGCTTCCTCTCTTATCCTTTCCTCTTCTATGCGTCTATTCTTGCCTTTGATTAATCGAGACATTGTTCCTTCGGTCAATGGTTCTAGATATTTTTTTACTCTACATCCACTGATATAGTTTGGTAATACATCTCCATCTAGGGTTGCTAAGCTGATGGCTCCACTTGTAGATATACGATTAATGATTAAGGGGCCATATCCTCTCTTCTGCAACTTTTTAGCATGTTGTTTCAAGGTATATACCAAAACTAAATCTCCTTCCTTCAAATTTTTGTCCTTAATGTGCGCATCAAAATAGGCTTTTTGTCGACGTTTAGCAGCATAAATGCCTGCTACTGCTTGTAACCTAGTTTCGTGAAGCTTTTCTATTTGATCCAATTGAGCTGATAGTTCATGGCCTGTCCACTCATAAGTAGTTGCTACTCTCAGAGTGGGAATTAAGAAATCAATTGGTAAAATAGCATTTTGTCCGTATACTAAGTTAAAAGGAGTAGTGCCTATGGCCGTTTTATAGGCTACTCGAAATGCCCATAAAGCATGATGTAACTGCTTATCCCAATCTGATCTACCATTGTTAACGATTTTGGTGAGAACTGTACACAAGATTTTATTAGAACTTTCGGCTTGTCCGTTGGCTTGCGGGTGATAAGGAGCTGATTTCTTATGAATTACTAAGAATTCATTCAATAACGCTTCTATCACTTCATTCACAAAGTGCGTACCTCTATCACTCACAATTTCTATAGGTAGTCCAAATCTAGTGAAAATGTTCTCAAAGAGAAACTTGGTCGTGGTTCTTGCGTCATTTTTCTTGGTTGCTTTCGCTTCAACCCATTTGGTCAGATAGTCAGTGGCTACAATTATATATTCAGCATGGGATCCTTTCGCTGGTGGGCTAATAGGTCCTATGAAGTCTATTCCCCATTTTGTGAAAGCTCTGGCACTTATCATGGGTCTCAATGGCATCTCATCTCTTCTAATTGGATATTTCGTTCGTTGACAAATATCACACCGTTGCACATATGTTGCGGCATCTTGGTGTAGAGTTGGCCACCACATTCCAGCAAAGAGGATCATTTTTGCTGTTTTATCTGCAGAGAAGTGTCCTCCTACAGCTCCTGTATGAGCCATTTCTAAAACAGAAAGATACTCTTCCTCGTGAATGCACATTCGTAATTGGTTATCTTTCCCTCGTTTAAAGAGTTGTCTTCCTATAATGGCGTAATCCCTACTTTGTTCTTCAAGTGCACGTTTCCTCGCTGAAGTCGCTCCCTCTGGGTATTTTTGAGTTTTCAAGAACTTTACCAGAGGCATGCTCCATCCTGGTGCTATGGTAGAATAGCATAAGGTAGAGTTCTCACCTGGGATTTGTTCTTGACAGGTCTGACAGGTCGACACATAGTTATGTGCATCTCTTTGCATGGTTGGCCAATATATGCCAAATCTCTTGAGAGTTTTCCATGTCCCATTTGCATTCAAATGAGTTTTCCATTGGTTTATGTGAGCTTTCTGAAGCCACATTTCCTGTTCTTCTTCTTCCACACATCTCATCAATAATCCACTTGAATCCTGGTGATACAAGCTTCCCGCAATGATGTGAAGGTTTTTAGTCTTCCATAGATCTTGGGTTTGGTTTGGTTTGATCCCATCTTTAGGTCCATGAGTAAGTATAGGGATCAACTTTTCTGCCCATTGAGGACATACTTCCAGGTTAAAAAGGTACATATCAGGTAGATCATCTGGTACTCCTATGGGTGGTTCTCCATGGGTCATTCGTGATAAGTGGTCTGCTCTTATGTGGGTATTTCCTTTCTTGACTACTACCTCAAAATCAAATTCCATTAGCAATAAAAACCATCGTACTAGTCTTCCTGTATTACAAGGCTTGTTGACTAGGTACAATAGGGCTTGATGATCAATGAAGAATTTGAATTTGTTTGCCAACAGGTAATGTCTGAACTTTTTAACTGCATACACCATCCCTAGGCCTTCTCTCTCCGTGGTAGTATAATTGCGTTCTGCTTGATTTAATTGTCTACTAGCATAGGCTATAGGGTGGTCTAATTTTCCTGTGTCCGCAGGTTGAGCTAAGATGCAACCAATGGCAAACTTGGATGCATCCACATGAATATGAAACGGCTTATTCCAGTTAGGGACTCGAAGGATTGGTGCTGAACTCAATCGCTTCTTTAACTCATTGAAGGCTCTCTCGCATTCTTCGGTCCAATTAAATAGAGTCAATAATGCATAAAGAGGTCTAGCAATTATGGCGTACATATGTATAAATCTTCGATAGTATCCACAATGTCCCATAAATGCTTGAACTTCCTTAGCCGTCTTAGGTCTTGGTAAATCCAGAATTACTTTAATTTTGTCTTCATCAGTTGAGATTCCGTTTTTAGAGACAATATGTCCTAATATTTTCCCTTGTCTAACCATGAAGACACATTTTTCAGGGTTAAGACATACTCGATATTGTCGACATTTAGCAAAGATCTTTTCTAGTTCAGGGATGTGCTCCGATCGTATAGCTGAATAAGTACAAAGATCATCCACATATACCTCCATACTTTTTCTCAGAAATTCCTTGAACACATGACACATCAATCTTTGGAAAGTAGCTGGAGCATTCGTTAAACCAAAAGGCATGACTCTAAAGGCGTATACTCCCCATTCAGTTGCGAAAGCTGTTTTATGTTGGTCCTCAGGAGCAATGGCTACCTGATTATACCCTGAAAAGCCATCCAGAAAGCTATAAACTTCCTTCCCTGCTACTCTTTCCAAGAGATGGTCTGTGATTGGTAAAGGGTAACTATCCCTTATGGTCGCGGCATTTACTTTCTTCAAATTGATGCACACTCTTAACTTTCCATTCTTTTTCGGTACAACCACCAAGGGTGACACCCATTCCGTGTGCTCAATTTCGTATATAAATCCAGCGTCTAACAATTTGTCTATCTCTTCCTTTATCTTTGCTGAGTACACATCATTGTATGTATATGGTCTTTGTTTAGAAGGTTTGGCTTCGGATGTCATGGGGATTCTATGCACGCATATAGATGGATCGACTCCTTTCAAGTCCTTATAGGTCCAAGCAAAGACATCCCGATATTCTCTTATGAGACGAATTAACTCTTCTTCTTCCCCTAATGACACATCCTGTCCTATGAAAGTACATCGTTCTTCTCCTTCTTCTACAGTTACTACTATCTTCTTGGTTAGTTCCTTATTGTCATATGCTATTCCCGGCTGTGCCTCTCTTTTAGGCATTTGAATAGCGATTTTTCTCTCCTCCACTTCATATTTTTTAAAGTGAGCTGGTACCTCAAATTGGTCTTGGAGTTTATTTTCTTCATCTTCTGTTTCTCTTTCAGGTTCTAATTCCCCTTTCTGTGTGAATTCCTGGTGTTTTTCATTGGCTGTGATATTCATGTTGATGGTACTATTCCCTAGATCCATTGGTTCGGGCTCCTTTTCAATGCTCTCATAGTCCTCCTTCCAGTCTTTCTCGATCACTTCACCTTCTTCTGCCTCCTGAAGGACTACTATATACAGGCTAACATCATAACCCTCCTCATCGATACATTCATTCATGGTCACTACTTCTTCGTTTACACAGACATCGAGGGTCGCTAAAATTTCCATCCAACCGTGTGGTTCAAATTCTTCGTCCGGAAATACTTGTGGCATGTAAGCTGGATCTTGTACAGATCTCACTACTCCTTGTTTCTGCTGCCATCCCTTTCTTCTCTCCTCTTCCTTTTTTGCAGCTTGGCATATCCATAAATGAGTGTCCTCGTTCATCCAGGATTGGTCACTAGAACCTACGCTATGAATTGATTGATTGTCTTCCTCCTTATGAATTTGATTCCATTGTAGAGGTGGAACATCTTGATAAGTGTATGTATGTAGGTTAATTCTAGTGGTGGTTCCTTCATGTTGTAGGTATACCGCGTCTTTTCCCCAATCCTGTACAACCTTTAACTGTCTCATGAAAGGCCTTCCCAGAATCATTTCATAATTGCTTGGTCTTTCGAAGTGACATATTGCTAAAGTGTGTTCGAATTCAACTCCACACGTAGTGAAAACTACTCGCTCCAACAATCCTAAGGGTCTCTCCGTATGTCCATCTGCCATTTGTATTTTCATGCGTGTCGATCTTAATGCTGGTTTTCCCCATTTCTCCCAAATTTCTTTGGTAGCAATACCTACACCAGCTCCTGAATCTAATGTGGCTTTGGTTGTATAACCCCTAAAGGTGATTGGAAGGCAAGTATTTCCTTCATCTCCCTCACTAAAGTCTCCTACCTTGTCCACTGGGATTCTCACTGTGTTCACTTCGTCTGCTATCTCTTTCTTTTCCTCCTTGATTTCCCATTGATCGATTAATTTTTCCTTCAAATGTGGCTTTACCTTCAACAGTTCTTCGAATGTTAGGGTACAAGGGATTTTCACCTCTCTAAGGCGTTGCATGATCTCAGATGTTTGGACTGATGGGTTCGTTTCTTGTTTCCTCATTGAGGGAATGCGATAAAGTTCTGAATTGTGTTCGTACTCCCCTGTGTAATTGGGTAGTTCATTTACATCTTCTTCTCCTTGGTTACTTGCATCCATCGGTAAAATTCCTTTTGAATTTAGTTCAGGTATTGAACCCTCTATTTCATCTCCTGCTTCTATTTCTTCAAAGGGTGGTTCAATTCCTTCCACTTTCTTCCATTTGTCCTCTTGAACTCGTTCCCATAGTTCTTTAGTCCATTCTCCTTCTACCTCCGGGACTATGGATCCTTCTTTTCTCTCAATACTCCGTTCGTCATTCTGTGTTCTACTTACTTCAAGCTTTTCATGGGTGTTTACACACTCTTGGAACTCTCCATCAGAAATTCGGGTCTTGGGTAAAGGCGATGCAGGTTTTTCTAAGGTCTGTTGTGCAACTTCTATCAATTTTTTGCAGATCTCCAGTCTTTCCTTTTCTAGGTCGCCTCTCGGATATTCCCTCTCATGTTGTTCTATGGTAGGTCCTGCTCTTATTCGTGCCTTGTATGCCTGAATCCACATGGCTAATTCTTCAGGCATAGGATCTGCTAAAACTGATCTAGCCTCTTCTTTCTGATACTTTTCATTTTTAATTTCCTCTTCCCTCTTTGGTTCTTCCTTTGGTTTTTGTTTGTTTTCCTCCTTTTCCTTCTTTTGTAATAACTTTTTTTCTTTTATCCTCTCTCTTCGATGCTTCCATCTTTGGGACCTTTTACTTGCAATACTTTTCTCCGGCTCTTCTGAGTCTTCAACTCTATGAGGGGTGGGTGTGTTCACCTCCTTGTCACTTTGGTTGTTCTCCTCCGTTTTATCCGGGATCTCTCTGGCTTTGGCTCTCGTTATTGCTTTCAATGGTACTGTGTACTCTTTGTCACTCCCTGATGATTCAATTACTTCTATTACGTTGATTTGCACGTTTGATGTAACCTTGTTAGGATTCTTTGGGCAGTCTCTGAAAAGGTGTTCCTTACCACAGTCACTACAGTAGCCTTCCTAGACTCGTTGTGGTGGTGGTGGGTTTGGCAATGTGCATTCTCTGATGTAGTGATCACCTCCACATCTGTAACATGGTCCTCTGGGTACAGGCGGTCTGTTCATGGGTCGGGGTGGTATGGTTGCCCTAGGAGCTGTGTACATTAATGACACATAGTCTTGCTCATATCCGTATGAACTATCTGGTACTTCCATGCCATAGGCATATGGTTCATATAGTTGTCCATATTCCATCATTGAGCTTTCATAATCAGGGTATGTTCCTTGACTAGAGTCATAAAACGAATCATATGGTTCCTTACTAGTCAAAGGTGTAGCTGGGACTATTGCTCTCTCTAGGTTTTCTTCAGGTTGAGCAATCTTGACTGGGACAACGTTCTGAGGATGGGGCGGTTGTTGTCCTAGTACTGGCTGTGGTTGGGCGTATCCTTGATATGCATATGGTCGTGGCACTGGTGCTTGCGGCTGATAAGTAGGATATCTCACGGCTTCCCCTCCCTGATCTCTCTGAGGGTATCCATAAGGTCTCATGTATTGCTGTGCAGGCCTCGCTTGCCTATTGTAGGGACAATTTTCTGTGCTGTGATTCGTGTATTTTTGTTCTATACTGCAAAATTGTAGAGGTCCTGGGACAGTGGGTCTATTATAAGCATAAGCCGGTGGTGGGACTACACCCCTAGTACACAAGTGAGAAGGATGATCACCTCCGCAGTGCATACATCTTCTGAGCATGGGTACTCTCATAGGATTATTGGGGTAGTTCCTCTGTCCTTGAACGTTCAATTTTTTCGCTAACAAATTAGCTATTTCCTCTACATTGTTTTTAGGGATTGATGTGCTACTGGCCGAATCTTCACTTTTCAAGCTTCCCTGAGGTATTTTCAGGTCCTCTGCAAGGTTGTCTTCTAGATCTATACATTCCTTCATGCATTCTTGCAAAGTTTGAACTCTCTTTACATACACCAATGATCTTAAGGATCCGTTCAATAATCCTTCCAAAAATAATGATACCATTTTATTTTGTGTCGGTCTCTCTTCTACTGGGCATCTGTCCACATATTGGTTGAACCTTCTGGCAGCAGTCTTCACCGTTTCATTAGGACTTTGTTTGAAGCTGTGAATTAACGAAGCTGAATTGTGTTTGATTCCTCTCTTAGTGAATTCGCCTATAAATTCTTGAAAAAATTGTTCCATGTTTCCAAATTGATTGGGATCTAAGGGTTGGAACCAAGTTAGAGCAGTTCCTGTGAGGGTGAGTCCAAACGCCTCATACTGAACAAAGAAGTCGTCCACTTGTTCCGCTCTTAGGACTTGTTTGAATTCTGCAATGTGATCATAGGGTTCTCCTGATCCATCATAAGGGTTTCGTACACGCTTTGCCACTTGAATAGGCCTCAGCCTTCTAATCGGTTCAAGTGGTCTGGGCATTACAGGAAGAATAGGGACAGCTGGTCGTATTGGTGGCATTCCAGGCTGCCCGCCTACGTGTGGTCGTGGTCTTACCGGTGGTCTATACTGATTTCCTATCCCTGGTTGGGTCTGATAATGTGCTTGTAATCTTGGTGTGGGAAATTGTACGTGAGCATGATTAGGTACGCTCCGATGGCTAGTCTGTCCTGATGCAGTATTTTCTGTTTCTCCTTGATTTCCAAATGGATTTTGTGAGGTTGTTGCCTGCTCCCTCTGAGGAAACACAGGTGCACCCATATATCTTAATCGAGACCGGTCTAAGACACTCACAGGCCAATACCTCCTTTGATCTTTATCCAGGTATGTGAGTCTAGTCTCGTCATCCGGGTCTTTCAGCTCATAGAATGTCATGGGATTTTCTTCTCTCCCTGGAACAGGTGAATCGGTTTGCAACAATAAGTTTGATCCGTGAATCATATAGACTTCTAACAAATAGTCGTCTTGAGGTATCAAGTCACCTCTCAAGACACGTGACACTCGGGATCTGCCTCTAGGGGTGGTCACAAACTCTTCTAGTTGTGTCCTTCCCAGGTTTTCAGGTTCTAAGAGTTCCCCTCTTTCATTGATCCTTTCCGGGAATTCGGTTACAATGTAGATTTGGCCAACTTTGTCAACATATGCACCTCCTTTGTATTTGACAGCTGGTCGGGGTACGATTGTGGCATTCTGGGAAGTTACCATCCTGGCCACAGACCTATTTAAGCCATCCAGGTAGATTGGAATCTCCTGTGCATTGGTGGACACATACTGCAAGGAAGTACGGTAGTCCCCCTCCACAGTAGTCATGGAGCTTCTCGTTGGTGTGGGACCTTGCATGTCTTCCGAAGCCATGGGTATTTCTTCCTCAGACTCGCTAGAGGTCTCGGCGTAGGTAGAGTGATGGCTAGCTTGGGCTGCACTTCCCACTGAAGATATGACACTCCTTCGACTACTTAGAACTCTTCCTGACCTCAAGTTCATTCACTCTCCTAAGCCTCTCCTTATGCTTCTTAGATTCCCCTTGGGTAGATCTTCCAATGACTCAATTTGTCTGCCAAAAGAAAGGGTTAATCTGGGCGATACCACTTCCTGACGATACTGCTCTCGGCGATACTGCACTGACCACGATACGATACCAGACGCTCAGACGATACGATATCAATCTGGTGTCGCGATACTATCCCGAAAAACAAACGATACGACACCTCAGCTATGCACGATACGATACCTGAACTTTTCGGCGATACGATACTACTGACAGTGTCGCGATACTGTCCTGGTGAACAGACGATACGATACCCGTTATAGTGTCGCGATACTCCACTGGAAAGTATGGCGATACGACACTGACAAGGATCGACGATACGATACCAGAGGTCTGTGCGATACGATACCACCGCGATAAGCGCGATCGCGATACCAACCTTGGCGACACGATACCACTACGGTGTCGCGATACCAAGATAAGTAACCAACGATACGATACTTGGGGAGGGTACGATCGCGATACCAACTCAGTGTCGCGATACCAATGTATTAAGCGATACGATACCACTCCGATAAAGTGAGGTCGCGATACTAACAACTTAGGCGATACGACACCACAATGGTGTCGCGATACCAAATGCTAGTACCAGACGATACGATACCAGGGATCGGACACGATCGCGATACCAACTCAGTGTCGCGATACCAATGTATTAAGCGATACGATACCACTCCGATAAAGTGAGGTCGCGATACTAACAACTTAGGCGATACGACACCACAATGGTGTCGCGATACAAAATGCTAGTACCAGACGATACGATACCAGGGATCGGACACGATCGCGATACCAACTCAGTGTCGCGATACCAAGACTGATATCCAACGATACGACACCTCTGGCGAGTGTCGCGATACAAGGGAATTTTGGTATCGCGATACCAAAACTCAACCGATCGCGATACTCAAGCCAAAAGGTCTCCAAACTTGAAAATTTTTGTAACCCCTTGCACCTCTCACCCTTCTTCTCACTCCTAGGCCTCTGTCTCTCACAAAATATACAAACATTCAATAATTTTCCCCCTCGCGATACTGCGCATACCTTTTAATCATTTGTTTGTGCAAGTTTAGAGAGTTTTAGATGAATGTTCTTGTTAAAATCTTACCTCTATCTACCCTTGCTTGCTCTTTGATCTCTCACACAAGCTCTGAAGGCCTGAAGCACACGATACTGCATGCACGATACCGATCGCTGTCGCAGACGATACCAGTGAGCAGTGAAGTATCAAATGAATCAATTTTTTGGTTTTTATACTTTTTTTGGACAGAACTTGAAATTTTGGAAATTTTTTGGTGTTTTTTGGGGATTTTAGTTTACTTCTACTCCTCTTCTCCTTCTAACCTAACCCTAACTCCTCCTTCTCTTCCCTCCTCCTAAACCTAAACCTAAAACTTATCACACACACCTCGAAGATGAGAAGTGACAAGTGCTGAACTGGTGGACTACTTGCCAAAGGATGAATTTGCGTCTACAAGTACGATTCGATCACACTCGCTCTATAACTATCACGAAGGCACCTTGGTAGAGTGACTCCCTGGCAACGGCGCCAAAAACGTGTGTACTTAAGTCACAAAGACTCAAGGACTTGTGCCAATGAGACTATACCTCAATTGCCACACAAGTGCATATAGTGGGATCTTTAACACACATTTAAATGTCAATCCTAAGGAACGACTTGCCAAGTGTATGAAGACGTGTGCACACGTGATGGACAATGAAGTGGTTTAGCTAACCATGCATGAGAAAAGACTACTACCTCTCACACCTACTGAAATACTGAAAGTGTTGCCGCAAGCCTCTTTTCAGCAGTTTTGGTATTTTGAGGTTTTCTCCCAGCCCAGAACTCTAAATATAGGCAATAGGGTACTCGTTTCGAAGCTCTCGACGAGACGCATCCAACGGTGGTGGTTTCACTCAATTCTGACCACTCTGCTTCAAGTTATGACAGAAACAGTGAATGACGGGAATCATAAATACCCGCGCCACAGCTTCTCCTAGCTTACGCACGCACTACAGCAGCTCAAAACAAAGGGGAAGGGGTAGACAACAGTCCTACACATAGATTTCAAGCGTAACACACACATACAAGAGCGAAATGAAGATCAAAATCAGCAAGGAAGAGGCAAACTCGAAAATTCAGAAGTGCTCCTTCTTCACAATGACAAAAAAGTCTTTTACAAAGAGTCACATTTGACTTATATACTAGTGCCCTAAAAATGGTCCTTTCACACAAGAGACCGGCACTTTATTCACTAAAAGACTAATTTCCTACTATTTTACATGGGTAAGCTTCTAATCTTCTATGGGGATGCATCTAGAGGACTCCTCTAGTGCCTTTACAACGGAAAATATATTACAAGAATGATTATGATACAAAAATATGATGTCCAAATCGGAAAAATTTTGGGGCCCGTCTTTTTCTCTGCTTTGTGCTCGTTTTAGCTGTGCAACACACACACACACATAGAGAGACATACACACACATACACACACATGCATACATATGCATACATAATGCACATGCATATGCATACATACATGCTTACATGCTCACACACATAAATATAGACACATACACACACACGTAGAGAGAGACACACACACATGCACACATATATATGCATACACAAACATGTAAAGAGACATACACACACATACACATACATGCATATATATGCATACATATGCATATGCATTACATACATACTTACATGCATACACACACATGCATACATAATGCACATGTGTATGCATAGATACATGCTTACATGCATACACATACACACATACATACACATAGATACATACACACACATAAACTCATACACACATACATACATATACACACATATACACACATACACACACATATACACACATATGCACACTGATTTACACACACACATAGACACACACACACATACATAGATGCACTTACACATGCATACACGCAGACGTACACACATAGACACACACAAATACACAAATACACACATACAAACTTAAACACACACATATATAAACACACAAATGCACACATAGACACATACAGAGTTACACACACACATACACACACATTTACACACACACACACACATACACATGCATATAGACACACACACACACACACACACACATATATATATATATATATATATATATATATATATATATATATATATATATATATATATATAGATACACACGTATATACACACATAGACACACACATATACACACATAGACACATACACACTTACACACACATACACACACACATACACACATCCATACACATTTACACACATACATACACATGCATATAGACACATATATATAGATACACACATATATACCCACATAGACACACACACACACATAGACACACACACACACATAGACACACACACACATACACACACACACATACAGACACACACATACACACACATGGACACATACAAACACAGATATGCATATAAAGACACATAGAGACATACACACATATATATGCATACACACACATAGAGACACATACACACGCACATACACATACATGCATACATAATGCATATGCATATGCATACATACATACTTACATGCATACACACACACATACACACACATGCATACATTTTCATACATAATGCACATGCATATGCATACATACATGCTTACATGCATACACATACTCACATATAAACCTACATACACATACATATGTACATGTATATATATTGATTTCTAACCCATTTTGTTTTATATGTACACGTACTATGGATCCTAGTAGAGAGAGAAAGGTGAAACTCACTCTCATAAAAAGTTTTATGAGTGCAAGAGTTCTGCCTGATACTCTAGGGATCATCATGCATGAGTACTCAGAGATGGCTGATCATGAGCTGGATTATACGATCCAGATGCTTAGCCAGCAATCAGAGGAGCCTCTTCTGTGGCTCCACATGTAGGAAGACAGCTGTCTGCTCATAGGTATGTTTTTTCTAACAAATTTTTTTAATGATATTATAACATATATTTTTATTTATTTTTATCTATCTATTTTCAAGACACCTATACCACCTCCAGATCATGATAGCAGAGCACATGTGCCCATGAGGACATGCATAGGCACCTTAGGGCTAGAGTGCGATATAGAGCTAGAGGGGAACATTGTGTACATAGGGAATGGATTGGAGTTCAAGAGAAGAATGCGAGCATTATGCGACTCTTACCTGCACCTTGTCCACTTATAGTGGAAGTAAGTATAAATTTTACATATAAATTGAAATAAATATCTTATGTTTTATTTACATAATTATTTTTATTTTTGTAGTGCATGATGAGAGGGATAAAAAATAGGTACTTAGTTCACTTGAGACACAGTTTGGGACATGATGGTCGCATAAGTGGTGTCTAAAAGAGATGCAGACACTTATGGCTCATCGTCGTGATAATGCACGGTACACATTGCTTTTATGTATATATATGTGGATATGAGTATGTGTGTTTATGTATGTATGTATATATGAGAGAGAGAGAGAGACAGAGAAAAGAGTGAGGCTAGAGGTACAAATACATGCATACACATACATAAACATAAATGCATATACATACACATACATATATACATATACATACACACATACATAAGTATATAAAGTTACACATACACATACATATATCATAATATATATAAAGATATATACACATCATGTAGATACACATATATAAATATAAAATGGAGTAGATGTTGATATATTTAGGTAGTGATGTGTGTGAACACTCTAGGACCGCCGGGGCACTTTTTTCCCTCTTTAGGAGGTTTTTTTCCCCCGGCTTGTATATACGCCTATTGCCCTAATGGGCTACTTATCTTTGTACATTCTCTAGTAATACATTCAGTCTTGTGTGTTGTGCTCCAAGCTTCTTCTTCTTCCTTGTGCTGTTCGCATGCTTCCGCAGACGTCTATCTCCAACAATTGGTATCAGAGCAGGTCGTCGCTTCTTCTAGGGCGCCGTCGACACTCCTCTGTTTGTAGTCTCATATTCGCACGAAATTTGGTGAGCATACTCAAGGTGTTTCCGAGATCAAAACAGCTTCGCTATGTGGTGCCGAAATCGCGATTTGAGCTCGTTTCGGCCTCCGAACATACTATCGTAGCGCTTGTGCAGGCTATTTCGTCCTTTTGTGCCAAAGGTATATACCAGTTTCTGTTCGCCAATTTAAGCGTCTCGAAGTCTGCTACAGGTCTAGCAGAACTCGTCTGGGCAGTTCTGTTCAACTTTTTGAGATAGAGTCAATTTTTTGCATCAAGGTATTTTAGTCACTGGACATGGCTGAAAGCAGTGATGTATTCCGTATGTTGGCTGTTGAGGATAAGTTGGATGGTACCAACTACCCATTATGGGCTTATATAATGCGACATGTACTGGTTGCAAAAGGATTGTGGAACATTGTGCAGGGTGTTGAAAGAGGTCATGTTACACCTGTAACGACAGGTATTGCAAATACAGGTGTTGGAACTGATGAAGATGGTGTCGAAGATGATATTCCGCAGATTCCTGTTCGTGCTGCTGTTTCTGTTGCACCTACTGCAAAGCAGATTCGTTGGGATGGTAGAGATGCCTAGGCACATGCATTGATAGCCTTGTCTGTCAAACGTGCCATTATTCCTCACATTCGCTCTTGTAGAACAGCAAAGGATGCTTGGGATACACTTACCACTTTGTACCAGGCTAGGAATGAGGCTCGTGTTGCTTACCTCCGAAAACAGTTGGAGAGTGAGCACATGAATGAAGGTGATTCTATGGACAGTTTTCTTACAAAGATCAAAGACCTGAAGGAACAATTGATTTCTGCTGATGAGGTTATACCAGATAGCTCACTAGTGCAGACCGTTCTGAATGGTCTGCCTGATTCATATCAGAGTTTTGCCTCTACTCTTCGGTTGATGATGAAAGGCAATCCGAATGCCTTGTCATTTGAGGAATTAGTCTCTGTTCTATTGCAGGAAGATCAGTCCAGGTAGAACAGGTCCATTATGCATGTTGCAGATCAAGCTTTCCTGGCTAGTCAGAAGGGCAAAGGAAAATGGAGCTCTTCTACTAGTAAGCAGAAATCTGCAAATGCTGCACAATCGAAGAACCAGGATAAAGATGAAAAGAAATCAGAAAAGCAGAAATTGTTCTGCAAGTACTGTAAAGGAAATGATCACATTATAAAGAACTGTCCAAAACTGGCTGCTAAAGAGGCAAAGAAGAAAGAGGCTGGAATGGTTGTTGCAGAGGCCTCTACACCAAAAACAGAGTCTGCAAATCTTGTGCAGGAAGAAGAATGGGCGTTTACTACTGTCTGCAGTTTTGACCCATCTTCTCATGATCAGTGCATGTCTGCAGTAGACTCAGATGTTTGGTACTTTGACAGTGGGGCGACCAAACATATTACCTCGCAGCGTAGTTTCTTCTCTTCACTCGAGCCTGCCCCTACAGGGAATACTATCATATGCGCCAATAACTCCTCTTATCCTGTTATGGGAGTTGGTAAGATCATTCTGACTACTGCTGATGGTAGTTCTTTCACTTTGTCAGATGCTTTATTTGTGCCAGGGATAAAAAAGAACCTGTTATCAGTTTCTGCATTAGCCAAGATTGGCTTGGTTGTGAAATTCGTTGATGACAGGTGTACAGTCCATGATCTCTCAAATGGCGATGTGATTATTGCTTCTGGCATTTTATGTCGTGGGCTGTATAAGCTCATAGACTATGAAAGATCTGTGAATGATTCGGCATGTGCAGTTCATGATTCTCAGGCTATGTCAGATGCAAAGCTTTGGCATGCACGATTTGGTCATCTGAATTTTGCTAGTTTGTTACGCCTGCAAAAATCTGAAATGGTGTCCTCTTTGCCCAAACTTGAGGCACCTAGAAAACATGTTTGTGAAGGCTGTATTTTGGGCAAAATGCAGCGTTCTTCCTTTCCAAAAGATGGTTCAGTTCGGACTACGCAGAAATTGCAGCTTGTACATAGTGATGTCTGTGGTCCTATGCAGACACCCTTTTTTGGAAATTACCTTTACTTCGTGACTTTCATTGATGATTTTTCCAGGCATGCATGGGTATATCCACTCAAAGCAAAGTCCGAAGTGTTCATATGCTTCAAACAGTTTTTAGTTTTGGCTGAAAATCTGTTAGCATGTAAAATGGGCACCCTCCGTTCTGATCGAGGGGGGGAATATATGTCTTCAGATTTTAATCCATTTCTGGCTGAACGTGGGATAAAACACCAGTGTACAGTGCCGTATACACCTCAACAGAATGGAGTTGTTGAAGGAAAGAACAGGTCACTCATGGAGATGGCGAGGTGCATGGTCAAAAGTCAGGCTTTACCACATAGTTTCTGGCTTGAGGCTTTCATGTGTGCAGCATATGTACTGAACAGGTGTCCCACTAAAGCGTTGCAGTCTATCACTCCATATGAGGCTTGGCATGACCGCAAGCCATCTGTTGCTCATCTGCGTGTTTTTGGTTGTTTGGCATATGCATTAGTGCCTGAACAACATCGCAGAAAATTGGATGATAAGGCAGTAAAATGTATTTTTGTTGGGTACAGTTCTGAAAGTAAAGGCTATCGTGTGTATCATCCACAGACTAAACACATTCTGGTTAGCCGTGATGTTGTCTTTGTGGAAGATGCTATTCAGCCATTGCTTTCATGTACTAAGGAGACATCTGTTAGCTCCAAAGACATGTATGATACTTTGATGCCTCTTTTTACAGGTGGACAGGCTAGTGCTGGTCCTAATGAGGCAACTTCTCAACCTTTGTAGGTTTCATATGATGATGCAGATCATTCCATTTCTGATGCAGATTTACATGATGCACTTGTTGATGAGAGAGCTGATATTGAGCAGGCAAAAACTATGCCAAAATGGCTGGTGTAGACTTTGCGTGACAGCAAATTAGATGCACCTTTGTCATATCGTACTCGTTCAGGCTCTCATAGTGCCTCCTTTGCATCAGATTGCTATGCTATGGCTGCATCGAGTCTCTGTGATGAGAATGAGCCTGTTTCTTTTGATGAAGCACAAAATTCAGAAAATTGGATGGCTGCTATGCAATCTGAATATGATGCTATAATGAAGAATGGTGCATGGTCTTTATGTGACTTGCCTCCTGGCAAAAAGGCCATTGGCACTAAGTGGGTATACAAGCTGAAGCGTAAACATGATGGTACAGTTGACAGGTATAAGGCTAGGCTTGTTGCAAAGGGTTATGCACAGGAAAGAGGCATTGATTTTGATGAGACCTTTGCACCTACATGCCGTATGACTACTGTTCGCAGCATTTGTGCACTTGCAGCCCATCATGGTTGGAATGTACATCAGTTGGACATTAAAACAGCATTTCTGAATGGTGACTTGCATGAAGAAGTGTATGTTTTTCAGCCCCGTGGCTTTGTGCAGAAAGGGCATGAAAACCAGGTTTGCAGGTTAAAGAAGGCATTATATGGTTTAAAGCAAGCACCACGTGCTTGGTATGAGAAGATACATGCCTATCTGATTGCACATGGTTTTGAGAATAGTCCAACTGAAAGCACCTTATATGTTAAGCGTGCTAATGATGTGCTTCTGATCATTGTTGTCTATGTTGATGACATGCTGCTCACTGGTCCTATTGAGACACATATTGCTGATTTTAAGGCTGATTTGCATGCCTCATTTGAGATGTCTGATTTGGGGCATTTGCATCACTATTTGGGCATTCAGTTTATGCATGTTGATGGTGGAATGGCTTTGTGTCAAACGAAATATATAGACACATTATTGCAGCGTTTTGGCCTTGAAGACTGTAAGCCTATTGCCACTCCTATGGAGACAGCTTTACGATTGAGTCTTCATGATGCTGGAGATGCATTTGATGCTGTTCTCTATCAGCAGGCTGTTGGATGCTTGATTTACTTATGCATTACTCGACCAGATATTCAGTTTGCTGTCTCACAGATGAGCAGGTTTATGCATTGCCCAGGAGTCACGCATTGGAAAGCGGTTAAGCGCATCTTTCGCTACTTGAGTGGTACTCGGCTACTTGGGTTGTTTTATCCCAAGGGGGGATCACTACCGCCAGATTTGCATGCTTTTTCTGACTCAGATTGGGCTGGTTGCTATGACACTCATGTGTCCACCAGTGGTTTTTGCTTCATGCTTGGTAGCTCATGTATATCTTGGTTGAGCAAGAAGCAGCCTACTGTGGCCACTTCCAGTTGTGAGGCTGAGTATAGGGCAGCTTTCACAGCTACTGTTGAGTGTGTGTGGCTCAGACGCCTTATGGCTGATTTGGGTGTTGGCCAGTCTTCTGCCACCACCATCTTCACTGACAGTCAGAGCGCATTGGCAGTTGCGAGGAACCCTATGTTCCATGCTCGCACTAAGCACATTGAGGTGCATTATCACTATGTCAGGGAGAGGTTCTCTGCTGGGGAGATCAGCTTGGCATATGTGCCCACGCAGGAGAACATTGCAGACCTTTTCACGAAGGCTCTGCCTAGGGAGAAGTTTGAAGCTTTCCGCAAAGCTTTGGGCTTACTTCCTTTTGTGGAGTGATTTCCACATAGCTTGGCACTTCCTTATACATGAGTGCCAGCTCCTTGTTCACCGCATCACTCCCAGGGGGGATTTGTTGATATATTTAGGTAGTGATGTGTGTGAACACTCTAGGACCGCCGGGGCACTTTTTTCCCTCTTTAGGAGGTTTTTTTCCCCCGGCTTGTATATACGCCTATTGCCCTAATGGGCTACTTATCTTTGTACATTCTCTAGTAATACATTCAGTCTTGTGTGTTGTGCTCCAAGCTTCTTCTTCTTCCTTGTGCTGTTCGCGTGCTTCCGCAGACGTCTATCTCCAACAGTAGATACATTATGCATCACACATACATGCCTAAATGCACACATAAATATATATAGATGCATACATATTTACATGTACACATTTACACATAGACACATATGCATATATACATATACATGCCTATATGCACACATGTATACTTATACATGCATACACAATTATAAACACTTGCATATATTACATGAATACATGAATATTTTACACAAACGCATATGCATATATACACGTATGCATAGTAACATATGTATACATATATCACACACATGCACACACATACATATACATGAAACACATATATATGCATACTAACACATGTATACATATAATACACATGAATACACACACATTTGCATACATACACGAGAAAAATTTGTTCCTAAAAGCTAAAGCTATATATAAAATAATTAAGCGCCTCGCGCTTCATGTTCTATCTTCATTATCATTATTCATTTCATTTATTTCTTCTATTGTTAAATCTTTGTTCTCATGAGTCACATCATCTATTGATGGATTAATATCGATTTTTTGTAATTCCTCTTCATCATCAGTAGAATCAGCATGTAGAGTATTATCCTCTTCATAAAAAAGATTAGTATCATTATCATGTATAATGATTCTAATTTCTCTTTCAGATGTTGATGTATCAGTATCTAATGGTGAATCATCAAGAGGACTTTGTTCAATCTCTCTAACAATAAACTGTTCAAACAATGACCTACCTCTAGGTTGAACATGAATGACTTGCCACCAAGGGTGAGCATCTAGGTTTTTATAAAAAAATGTATGTTCAATATGCCTAGGAAGAATATATGGTTCTTTAGTAGATCGCATTACCTTGGAAGAATCAATTGCCCAAAACCCAGATAATTCCTTTCTTAATGTGGAATTACTACCTTTATACTCAGCTCGAAACCAGTAAACCTTCAAAATGACCTATCAAAATATATAAAAACAAAAACCCATTATTAGGTTCTTAAAAAAATAACTAACTCTATCATAAAAAATATAAACGTTTTTCTACCTATTTGAATGTACAAAATGATATTTCATAAACACCAACAACAGTTCCCACGTAACCAAGTTCACCATCTATAAGGTTCATGTCTTTTGAGCTAGCATGCGATAGTTTCTTGAAAGAAGCAACAATACTAGAATCCTCTGCTTTATGTAAAAAATCAATTCCTTTGATTCTAATATGCTGTCCAAAAGGCCACATATTAGTGAACATTCGAGCTTGCAAAAGAAATTAATTAGTAAATAGAAACTAATATACATATATGAAAAAAAAAATATTATTAAAATAAAATTACCTTTTGTTCACAACCTATCATTAACTCTCTTTGGTCATCTGAGATTTCTTCATTATTTCCGTTGGCGTGTTGCAAACGACTATATAGCCAATCCATGAAAGAAAATATATTTGTAATCTCATTACTATTGAGATTACATCTATATCTTTCGTTTCTTCGCCTTTTACTTCGGAGATTTTGAAGTTCTTGTTCATACTCGCTAAGGAATGCTTGCATGCATTCACTATTATATGCTACAAAAGTAGCAACATCATTTTTTTCTTGAAATGTAAATAAAAATGGAACTCCCTTACTTGATAATACCTCATCTATTGTTTTTGAAGAAGACTCATTGGTCCATGCACGTGGAGCTTCTTCATGAACTCTTTCAAGGTACTCACTAACATAATACATGCACTCTTCAAGCATCCAACCCTTTGCCATGGATCCTTCTGGTTTTGCTCTTTGTCGTACATAACCTTTTAATATTCCCATAAATCGCTCAACCCAAAACATCCATCGAGTGTTGACAACACCTGCAATCTCTATTTCATCTAAACAAGATGGACTAATAAATGAACTTTAATATCAAAAAATGAAGTAGGAAGCGCTTTCTCCATCAAACATAGTAGCTCTTTGCATTCATGTTTTTTTTTGTGGGATCGATTTTTTGTCAATCTCTTTTGATGTAATCCACCTATACATATCATTAAAAAAATTATAAATAAGTTAAATAAAATATAAAATATATCAAATATTCATATAGATTAAATATAAAAGTATCATAATTACCTTATAAGCGATCCAAGACGATAGATCACATCTCGTACTCCTTTCATTGTACATCCATCGATAACCAAAGGTAAAATATATTTCAAAAAGTTATGCCAATCATGGGTCTTTAACCTAGATAAGCTCTTATCATCCATAGTAAACATGTTTTGGAAATATGCTCCATATCCTGTAGGAGTCCGAATCAATTGAATCCGATTGTTGATAGTCTGTATCTCTTTTGTTGGAAGTACCCAAGGAGTAGGTGCATAAGTCGTTTCCTATCGATGTCTATAAAAAACTGGCCATAACTTTGGTTTTGAGTTTTGATCTTTCAAATCATTCCTTGATGCTATGGTATCTTTTAGTCCAAGAAGATGTTGCCATAGTGAATAAGCAATATTCTTGAATATATGCATAGGATCAAGAAGATGACATAGTTTTAACTCTTTCCAATACTCCAAAGAATACCATATTGATATCTTCTCTACAAGTTCCAGTTTTCCTTTACCTCTCTTCACATACTCATTATCTTCATCATCACTGAAGAATTCTGATTCTTGATCTATCAGAGGTCCATCTGTCCATTTTTTACACCAATCCATAGGCATCATAGGTTTTGGACACTCACCTGTTTCAAGCTTTCCATTGGAATGTATCACTTCTCTTTTAGATCTTAATGGATGATCATCAGGGAAGAATTATTGATCTGGAAGATAAATATTTTTTTTGAGAATCTTACTATAGATTGATCTCAACCAATCATCACAATATGGAGAAGCTTTATAACCCTTAGTAGATATTCTTGCATCATGAAAACGATAAAAATATAATTAGATTAAATCACATTTATTTGTATGCATATTGAATAAAAAAATTACATCAATACCTGAACAAACACCATATCTTGGAAAATCGTGAATAGTCCAAACCACAATACCACAAACTATAATATGTCTTTCATTGCTGTTTTTTGATACATCAATGACATTAATACCTCTCCATAACTCTTGGAGATTGTCAATGAAAGGAGAAAGATATATATTAATATCTTTAACTTGTCTTTTTCCTGGGATTAAAAGTGAAAGCATTAAATGTTCCTTTTTAGTGTTAAGATATGGTGGAAGATTGTAGTTTATGACTACCACTGGCCATGTTGACCATTTACTAGATTTCATGGAGAATGGATTAACCCCATCTAATGCAGCTCCTAACTTTAGATTCTGTGGATTTTGTGCAAATTCAGGCCATTAGAATCAATATGTTGAAAAGCAACACTATTATGAGGAATTTTGATTATTCCATCAGTAGTTTTATGATCATGTCCCCATGTCAAAAGCTTTGATAATTTGGGGCTTTGAAACATATGTCTAATTCCTGGAGCCAATGGAAAATGTCTCAATACCCTTTTTGGGATTTCAACTTATTCATCCTTATATCAAGGAGATTGACATTTGGGACATGTCAAAGAGTTTGCATATTCACCTCTATATAAAATACAATCGTTAGGACATGCATGTATACATTGATAATGTATACCAAGATTGTTGATTATCTTCTTCATTTCGTCATGTGTGGTAGGAAGAATATTCTGACTTGGTAAAAACGTTTCAGACAATAACCTGTAAGTTCATTAAAAAAATACATATTAATAAATATATATATATATATATATATATATATATATATATATATATATATATATATATATGTGCATCTAAATTTATATATGTGTATGCTTATTTGTATGTATATGTGGATGTGTATATGCATGTGCATGTGTATACGTATGCATATGTGTATATGTATGTATGTGTGTATATGTGTTTTATAGGTGTATATGTATGTATATATACATGTGTGTATGTGTATGCATATATGTATGTGTATGTGTGTATATATGTGCATGTATGTATGTGCATGTATGTATGAATGTGTATGTATGTATGTATGTATATGTATGTATGTATGCATTTGTAGCTGTGTATATTTGATTTCTTTTTTTTTGTATATTGTGGTTTGCAGACTTTCATATCTAGACCACTGAATCGTTTGGCTCTCTCCCATTTTATGGTCAATCTATTACCTACCTTGCTAACTAAGACTTACATATTTGTTTACAAGGATTAAGTATCAGCTAACTTTGCACGTATTAGGTTGCTTGAAATAAGACAAGCAAATTTCTCTCGATGATTTTGGAAAATGGATGAATAATTCTAAAGTATGGGTGGACATGAAGTGTTCATTCAATGCAAGTTCTTGTTCTTAGCGTAGCTAAGGTAAAAACAAAAACCTACACTGAGTGAACACTTTGTGTCTACCCATCCTTTAAAATTATTCTTCCATCCTTCAAATTCTTTGAGGTAAATTTACTTCTCCTATTTTTGAAACGACTTAATACCTCCATAGCTAACTCATACTTAATATTTGTATGCAAAGTTCATAAAAGAGTTAGCATATGAGGTATTAGGTGGACTAGAATAGGAGAAGCAGATGTGTTAGGAAGATTCTAAAGGTTGGGCAGACAATTCCAAAGGTTAGATGGACAAAATATCTTCATTCTAGGTATGTATAATTTGACTTTACTCTCATAACATGTGTATATGTATGTTTATGTGTATATATATGTGTATGTATGTATGTGTATGTATGCATGTGTAGCTATGTATATTTGATTTCATTTCTAATTTTCTTTTTGTTTATTGTGGTTTGTAGACTTTCATATAGATATCTAGACCACTGAATCGTCTGACTGTCTCCCATTTTATAACATGTGTATGTGTGTATATGTGTGTGTATGTTTATATGTGTGTATGCATTCATGTATGTGTATGTCTATATATGCATGTATTTATATGTATATATTTATGTATGTATATATATAAATAGATAGAAAATTGAAAATTATATCTTAATAGTGCTGAAACAGATACATTACTCCATCCAAAACGATTTTTAAAATTGAGAATAAGTAAGCTGGCACTCAATCATGTCAAACGACTTCCTTCATATACATGCTTTAGACATTCCTCTCGAAGATATTTCTCGTTTTTCGAAATATCAATGCTCTCACTGTCATTTTGATACCATTTCAGCCTTGCATATTCCACAGGATCACTTTTTTGTAGCCTCCTCATAGAAGCTTCTGATAAATGAGGTCTTACTGGCAATTGTGAATGGCGTGGAGGAATATCATCAACATCATACGTTGGAATTTACACACATGAATAAAAATCATTAGTATTCTGTAAATGAATAAAAATTAAACTTTAAACATAAAATTAAATATAGAAGTTATTAAATATGAATAGAAAATTTTCATTCTCTCTCTAGCTAAAAGTGCTCTTGGAGTCTACGCCATCCATAATTCACTAATAATTCATCATCAGCATGTAATTTAGTAATAGCATTGACAACTATGTATCTTGATACATCTGTACTCATGTATGGTGATTCATGACTATTTTCACACTGCTCAAATGTGCAATTAGTCCTTGAACTATTATGTAATCCTCGACTACTATTTATTAAACCTTCTATATTTTCATGTGTGTAAGGTCTTCCATCAATATATAATCTTTCATTTTTTGCATGTGAAATCCTTCTACTAGTAAGGGATGTTGCATTCAAGCATATTCCATAAGTACTCATGCTTTGAACATAACGTGCAAGTCAATGCCAGTCTCCCCATCCATATATAGGACCACAAAATGACATAAGAGTGACTTCAGAGTTCGGAGGCACATACAAATCCTCTACAATAAAGAGACCATGATCAGCATTAGTAATAGTGGATGGAGCAATCATATAGTGATTACCCCAAAAGTTGGAAACCTCTCCATCTAAAGGAAGTGATCCTCTATTGCATCCTCCATATCTTCTTCTATCATATGTTTGTGTTAGAGAACAATCACAAGCATCAGGTAGAGGATTTCTAGAAATGTCTGCTTGTAATTGATGAACAGCAAGTCCATGATGTGTACGAGGTATATTAACATTATGAGAAAAATTATCATAATCATCATCATCAAGTAAGTATTCCTGTATACCAACAGTAATCTGATTTTGTATATTATTTTTAAATAAAATAATGACATTATTTTTTAGAAAAAATATCACATTGACCGGGTGATGGTGCACGCTCAAAAGTACCATACTCTGCCTCATGTTCAATACATTCCAATCGTGGTCATTGATATGTGCCATAGCAAGAGTTACACCAACATATAATATGCTCTTGATAGTAAAATTCATCATAATTCCTATCGGAGGACACATGTGAAGTTGTTGCATGGGTATGAGGTGGTGGAGTGCCCTCTGATTGATCAGAATCTGATTATAACAAGAAAAAAAAATATATCAGTTATGTATCTATCAAATATATTTAAAATTAAAAGTTTGATATACTTATAGTATATAGTCCTTGCACGATTAGGAGACAGTGGTGGAGTTCCATTTGATTGATCAAAATCTACAAATAATGGTATTTGATATTAATAATCTGATTATTTACACACATAAACATTCACATATACATATTTACACATACACACATATTCACATATACACATTTACACATACACACATATTCACATATACACAAATACACATTATTGTGGGATAAATGCATGTATCTTGTATGAATGAGTGTATATCCATGCATGTGTATGTATGTATGTATATATGTGGATATGTATATGTGTGTTTATGTTATATGTATGTATATGTGTATATGTATGCATATATGTATGTGTATATGTTTGCATATATATGTGTATGTGGGTATGTGTATGTGTATGTGTGTGTATATATGTGTATGTATTCAAATTCTTTTTTTCTCTTTGAGATTAAACTGACAAGAAATATTGTATGGTGGGAAAAAAATAAGAGGCGACGTAACAGACCACCTGAGACGTGGTAGTTTTCTTCTAGATAGCTACGTCTTCAAGAGTCATTTCCTCAGTAGAAGGTATACAAATTAATAGTTCATATTTAAAATTTTCATATATTCTAGTAATTTTTTACATTTAATTTATGTATTTCTTTTTTCTTTAAATAAACAGGCCATGGCAAAGAAGAGAGTTGAGTCGGGCCACACATTGCACCTAGGCCAAATGGGCCATCATGGTTTTGTAGCTACATTTGTAAGTATATGTGTTATTGTGAGTATATTTTTTATTTTAGTTAAAATGCAAGAAATTAATCTTTTTTATTTGTTTTGATGCAGCGAAAGGATTATGGCCGATATCCTATGACACATGAGATCGAGTATGTTACACATTTTGGATATCGGCATTTGAGCGAGTATATGCGAGATCATCTGGATGCCTTTGTGATCATTATTAAATTTTATATAATTATTTTATTTTTATGGATGATTTAATTGTTTTACTTATTTATGTTTGTTATATGTAATACAAGAGTATTATGGAGAGGCAGATATGGATGAGGTGGACAAATAGTCTTATACTTTAAATATAAAATTATGATAATTACATTATAAGCAATCCAAGATGAGAGATTACATACCATACTCCTTTTGTTGTACATCGATCGATAACAAGAGGTAGAATGTGCTTTAGAAAGTCCTATCATCCATAGTAAACATGTTTTGGAAAGATGCTCCATATCTTGTAGGTGTTCAAATTGATTGAATCCTATTGTTGATAGTTTGTATCTGCTTTGTCATAAGTATCCAAGGAGTAGGTGCATAAGTTGTTTTCTACGGATTTCTATCTTGATGCTATTGTGTCTTTTAATCCAAGAAGATGTTGCCATAATGAATAACCAATATTCTTGAATATATGCGTAGGATCAAGAAGATGACATATCTTTAACTCTCTCCAATACTCCAAAGAATACCATATCGACATATTCTCTGCTACTACCAATTTTCCCTTACCTCTAATCTTCACATTCTCATCATCTTCATCATCACTGAAGATTTCACATTGTGGATATAAAAAAGTCCCATCTATCCATTTTCGATACCAATCCATAGGTTTCGTTGCTTTTGGACACTGAATTGTTTAAATCTTTCCTTAAAAATGTATTTCCTCTCTTTTGCATCTTAATGTATGATCATCAGGCAAGAACCATTGATGTCGAAGATAAATATTTTTATGGGCTTAGTAGATATTCCTACATCATGAAAACCATAAAAATATAATTATATTAACTCATATACACATGTGTACATATTAAATTAAAAAATTACATCATTACGTGAATAGACACCATATCACGGAAAATCATGTATAGTCCAAGCCACAATTCCATGAACCATAATGTGCCTTTGATTAATGCTTTTTGTTACATCTTTGACATTGATAGCTCTCCATAACTCTTGGAGATCATCAATGAGAGGAGCAGGATATATATTCATGTCTTTAGTTTATCTTTTTCCTGGGATTAAAAGTGAAAGCATCAAATGTTCCTTTTTAATGCTAATGGTGACAGATTATAGTTGATGACTACCACTAGCCATGTTGATCATTTACTAGATTTCCTCAAAAACTAATTAATCCCATCTAATGCAACTCCTAACTTTAGATTGTGTGGCTCTTGTGCAAAATGAGGCCATCTACAATCAATATGTTGAAAATCTGCATTATCTATTAAAATTCTCATTGCTCCATCAATACTTTTATGATCAAATCCCCATGTCAAAAGCTTTGATAATTCAAGGCTTTGAAACATATGTTTAATTCATGGAACCAATGGAAAATTTCTCAATATCTTTTTCGGGATTTTACCCTCTTTGTCCTTTTATCAAAGAGATTTATATTTTGGACATGTCAAAGAGTCTACATATTCATCTCTATATAAAAGACAATCATTAGGACATGCATTCAAACAATAATAATATATGCCAATATTGTTGATTATCTTCTTCGTTTCATCATGTGATGTAGGAAGATTATTCTTGCTTCATAAAAAATTTTTAAATAGTAACCTATAAGTTCATGAAAAAAAGATGATATGATTGAAATTAAATAAGTAAATAGATAGAAAAATAAAAATTATACCTTAATAGTGCAGAAACAAATACATCACTCCATCCAAAATGATTTTGAACATTGATCATAAGTAATCTTTCACTTAGTCATGTCAAGAGATGTCCTTCATATATATGCTTTAGACATTCTTCTCGAAGATATTTCTCATTTTTAGAAATATCAATGCTTTCGTTATCAGTTTGATACCAATCCTCAATCAAATTTGCCATGCCATCATCTTCATCATTATTGCAAAAATCTTGCACTTTAACTTCTTTTGAATATAGGTCTTTCAATCTTGCATATTCAATAGGATCACTTTTGCATAGCCTCCTCATGAAAGCTTCTAATAAATGAGGTCTTACTAGTAACTCTGAATGGTGTGGTGGAAGATCATCAATATCATACATTGGAATCTACACACATGAATAAAAATCATTAGTACTTCATAAATGAATGAAAAGTAAACTTCAAACATAATTTTAAATATTTAAGTTAATCTGAAAAGAGTTTTCAATGCAACACATGATAGCTAGATAGATAGTTTTTATTGCTCTCTATCTAAAAGGTGCTCTTTGAGGTCTACGCCATCCATAATTCATTAATAATTCATCACCAGTATGTAATGAAGTAGTAGCAATGACATCTATCTATCTTGCTACATTTGTACTCATGTATGGTGATTCATGAACATTTTGCACTCCTCAAATGTGCAATTAGTCATTGAACAATTATATCCTTGACTACTATTTATTAAACTAGCATCCTCCATATCTTAATCTATCATATGTTTGTACTAGAGGATGATCACGAGTTGGCAATGGATAATCTTCACACATTTCAATCTGTAAACCAGGAGGTAGAAGATTTCGAGAAACCTCTACATGTAATTGATGAATGGAAATTCCATGATGTGTATGAGGTATATTAGCATTATTAGTAGGAGAATTAGCATCATCATCGAGCAAATATTCCTATATATTAAGTATAATTTGATTTTGTATATGATTTTCAAATAAAATAATTGTAGCTCAGTAGTGAGTAGCACCTCCTTTAATGTCAATATGGGAAGATATGAGGATGGTATGAAGACCTCGAGCAAGTGATGTGCACAAGTGGTGATGGAGAAGCACACAAGCATGCACACACATATACACGCGCACACAGGTAGAACAAAGAGTGCGACAATGGAAGCTTTGATTCAACTTAAAAGACAATTACAAGGGCTCTTTTTAGTTCAAATTACAATTCATCCCCCCAAAAATGAGCTTTTTAGATCCTTTTATAGTTTTTTACTAGCTAATGGCCTTGTCCAAACCTAATGTCTGGCCTAGTTAAAAATTAAGTTCCTAGCCTATTTTGGAGGCTCAAAGGAGCTCTAAAAAGTATGAAAATTAGTACATAAATACTTCTAATGCTCCTCAAGCTTGAGCACTCCTCGGCTTGAACAAAATGGAGTTGAATCTACCAAAAATGATATTTACAATGTTCATGTAGTGATGAAAAGCATTATTAAAAAGAGATTAGGTCAAAAAAATTGAATGGCCTACTTGCCGGATCTGCGTTGATTGCTTTGCCTACTTGTTCCTTCTCTCTGCTCTGACTGTTTTTGTTGTCTTCCCTGTCTTGTAGATCCTTGAGTGCCCTGACTGCTATCAACACCCCCCCTCTCTCGTGCCTGTCGTCTCTGATAGACCCTTGGTGAGCTGAATGTTTGACATAGTATTCGACGACATCAGTGGCCAAGTGATGCTCTTCTAGCCTCAGTCCCTTGGCTAGATCTGTGAGTAAGGCATCCCAATCGAATGGCCCTAGAACATCCGGATGTGGCAGGTGCAACTGATCAAAATGTAAAGTCCTCTCCACAACAAAAATTTGGAGGAGATGTGAGGGTCTAGGAACGAATATTTTGGAATGGTACTCCCAAAACCCTCTAATGAACATCTCCTCAAAGGTTTGTTTATAACGTGCTAGGAGGTACTTGATCCTTGCATGCCATGCATAGATCACGTTAATGGAAGGGGTTTTGCTCATGTCGTACACTAAATCTAGATTGCCTGCATTGAAATCGATTGTCGGGAAATGGGGATCTTGAATGTTCTTGAAAGTTCAAAAAGTGACCAGCATCAATTCAAATATCTTCATACACATTTGTGCCATGATATCAGGTATGTTTCGTAGTCTAACACCCCAGTGGCGGATGGTGGATATCATATACCCTACTGTGACTGATCCCCGTGGTGGTGCTAGGTACACATAGTTGAGCCATTTCTCACAGCCTTTTACATTCTTAACAGTGATGGCGAATTATGGCCACGTGCATCTTCTAAGGAATGGGACGTAACGTGGGTTGTATTTGATGAAGAGTGGCATATTGTTCCATGTACAAACCATCTCTAGATATGTTTCTAGAAGACGAAGCCTCCAAGTGGGTTGGATGATGGACCCTCGTGTAGTGCTCTGAGGTATGTCATCTGGACCAAATTGAGTGGCAAAATTTGGTACCTTGCTAGTACGTCATTGAATTTCAGTATTATAATCCGCGAGTAGCACACAATATGGCACATATTGATCATCATCTGTGCCTATCCATAGATGATGGGACATGAGTCCGAAGTATTCTGACTTGATGATGGTCTCCTCAATCTTGGACATTGATTGGATTTGGAGCACTACTCTGACATCATGTGTGCTGGCCATTTTTTTGAGCTTGTGCCACCATTCTAGGGCTTTGACTTCATGTGTGTCCAATCCTTCAGCCGTTTGTTGGCTACCCGGCATAGGCATAGGAACATAAGGTTCCTCATATGACTCTTCTACTTCGATGGGTACCAACTCTTCCAGTTCTAGTTCTGTGATAGGGGAGGGTTGTCTTTCGTATTAAAGTAATTTACTTTGCAATTCGGCAACTTGTGCTTTGAGTGTGTGCACCTCTTTAGTAGTTGAAATAGAATCTGTGACCTTCGTTTGTTCTTCTTGAGCCTTTAGATGTCAGTGGAGGGTGTCCCATTCTTTTTTGAAATTTTCATGTGCTTCAAGAAGATCAGCATATGTCTCAAGGATAGCTTTCATTGTATATGAGGGAATAGCTTTAAAATTTTTTGGATCTATCTTTTGAGGAGAGCCTTCCATTGCTGCTTCTAGATTCTCTTCATTTTGCTTTTGAAGTCGTTTATTCTCCTCTAGAGTAGTGGTCATATGCTTCCGCAGTAATGTTAGATTAGGATGTACTTTGATGTTATCGGACTGATAAAGTTCAATTAAATCTTCTAGTTTTTTAACGTTTAGAGAATCAAATTGTCGAGGAGTATCCAATAAGGTTTCGTGGGCGTGCTCTAGCGTATTATAACATTGATTGAGTGTTGTGTTCTCTTCTTTTAAGGTTGTTAGCCGTTTTTGTAATTGTTCGTGTTCCGCAAGGTATATTGCGATGACGATCTTCTAAGGTTTGATATTCATTCTGCACCTGATATATACATTGATGTAACATAGAAAAACTATTATTTACATCCAAGGATGCTGGGAAGGTGGAGGATGCACGGGGAATGGGGATGGGGGAGGGGTGGTGAATGAAGTGGAAATAAGAGGTGATGTGGGTGGAGGGGGAATGGGAGATTGTGGTAGTGTGGAGGGAGGGAGTGGTGCTGTGGATGGTGATGTTTACATGCTATCGAAAGTGTGTGCTACCATGTAAATGGGGACAGTAGGTGTGGTGAATGTGATGTCAATAAACAGTGTTGTGAACGTAGGTGTGGCCGCCCATCCGAGGTACGTGCCAGAGGCAAGGGCAATTCCTATAACATCAGAATTAAAACTATAACCCATATGTGATACTGATGACGAGAGGGTTGTGACAACATGTTCAGTGGTGGTGGAGATTATGGTGGTGGTGTCATGAGGAGAAGTTTGTCGTGCAATGTTAGGTGAGGGGGGTGGGTTTGGGGGTGAGGGTCTGGAGTGTGGTAACTGCAGTGCATCATGGTATTCTTTCGAGTGTGTAGTGTCAGTTGATGCCAATATATCTTTATGAATTTGCTTTCCGGATGGAATGGGGTGTGTAGGCACTCGTTGTTCAAAGTGATGAATGTGAGCGATGGCCAAGTGAATGGCTTCATCAAGACCAAGCACATAAGGGTGAAGGTTGAAAGAATCGATGAACTCTTCATCTACCCCTTAGTCTCCTAACAATTGACTCATTAGCAGTTTCCCTGTTTCTAATGATAATTTGTGATGCTCCTGAACTCTCTTCATGGTCTCGTACAATCTCTTGATCTGTGTCGTATAGGCTGGTGCACCCACTAACTCTCTAATTTTCTCCTGCTCTTGGTTGTGCTCTTTATTTGATTCCTCTTCATTGGTCTCTTCTTTGTCTTCACTCACTTCTACTACTTCGGGTTGAGTAGGGGTTGGAGTCTCCGTAGTCCGGTGTGATCCTTGGGTCAGGTCTTCCGCAGTCTCAAGATTCGCCTCATTGATCATTCTGGAAATTTCTTCATTGGTTAAGTCATCCAAAGTGTAGCCCTGTGGAAATTCCAAATCAGAAGGAATAGGAGGGAAGAAAAGGTTTGTTCCCTCTGCACTCTGCCTAGGTAATCGAATTTTGAATGGGTGAACACGTCTCTATTGAGGCGGTGTCACATCTGGTATGAGGGTGGCACCCCTTGCTTGTGCACAGGGTATTTGAACTGATCCCCTCATTTTCTTTGATGGTGGGCATGTCGTTGATGCTCGCCTCTGGAACTCTTGGACTCTAGACCATACCAATGCTCATTGGATAGGTACATCATAAGTCAAACACCTATAACTGATCTGTGTAAGCGTGCAACATCCATGAAGTACATTCTTGTGTTTCTTGTTCCACCCTGATGTGCTAGGTGAATTTGATCAATGATCCAATGGGGCATATTGAAGGTGAGGTTTTCTATTTCCGCTAAATACAAACTGAACCAAATTCTCTTCGATGGCATGGTAAAGTGTTCTTGAGTAGGGAAGGCAAAATGCTGCATACACGTGCATAAATGGAGAGCAATGATCAGAGTCATGGCCACCATATCCTTCAATTTGTTGAGGTCCTTGTGCTTCATTCGTCCAGGGATCAAGCTTTCCTTTTTTGTTGGAATGTGCATGCCCTTCATGTCTAGGGCCTCCCATACGAAGTTGATGGTCAGCTTAAACCTTTTTAATTCATGTCCTTGTGTTCATGCTGGAAGCACAAAGGTACTATCTCCTCCTTTGGCTCTGCTAGGGGTGAGAGTGCTGATCATGTAGGAGCAGCGTAGAAAATCAGGTTTGGGCAACATTGCTCTAAAGTAGCTATCCAAGCCAACTTTAGTCCATACTGATCTCATAACTTCTGCATTCTGGTACTTTTCACACTCGTGAGCAAAGAAGTGGTATCTTCCCCACTTGCCATTGAATTCTACTTCAGCTTCCCATAAGTAGGTACCCTCTCCTGTTGGTCGTGCTACGTCAATGAACCAATGGGCATGCTTTCCAACCTATAAAGTGTGCCCCTATGGAGGGTCCTGAATTGGAAGTACATGAATTGCCCTGAGTTCCTGAGGTCTCTGTGTCAACTATGTTTTGAGGGTGAGAGTTTTAATGTCGACTATTTGGGTGCTTAGCCCTACCTGTGAATTGGTTCCTACTGCTTCTACCGTGCTACTGCCTTGCTTGTCGATTTTGTGAGGATGTAGAAGCACATGTTAACATTGTAGTGGACAAGATATGACCATTTGTTCTCGTTACAACATTAACATGAGACACCATGACAAGTTAGTGAGTCAGCTGGCACTCGGTGATCGTGTGTGTAGTTAGTGAATGAAGAGTTCTATGAGCTAAGTGGAATGACACAGTGTGAGGATGATGCAGTTAGTAGGTGGAGGTGAATTTAAAACTTGGGGTCAGGGGGTTTATTACAAGCTTTATGTCACCAAACATAGTGCATGGCTCTACAAGTTGAATTCTTGTGGACTATGGGAGACTCTACATTAGTTTCTCCTTAGAAATGAGGATTTTTAGGGACCCATTTACAAGTGATTTTGTTAGTGCCTCTTGATGCATGTGTGATTGTGTGTGAATGGAGCCTTGTCTCGTGAAGCTTATTAGTGGCTACTTGAGCCTGTAAGCAAGCCTTGGGCACCCAAATTTGTCTAGATTGTTGGTCAACCTTCCTCGACTTCTTGGGCACCCAGATAGATATTATTTTTGGGGATGACTGTTGGAGAAACATTTTATTAGGCATCCTACGCTAATTACTAGAGTAGGGTTGGGTTGAGGCTTCAGCCGGAGTTGCTTGGGGAAGTTCGCCCTTCCATACCCATATCTGCTTCGATGGTCGAGATGCCTTGGCCGAGGTGATCTTTGGTTTAGGATAGCTGCCTCTTTGCTTCATTCCGATCTCCGGAACTTCATTTTTTTGGTTTGAGACTTCCGTTGGAAAAGCAGGGAGTTCCACTTGCACCACCGCATCTGGAGAGGAGGTTTTCTACATCACAGAGTGTTGTACATGAAAAGCATCTTTTTCCATGATTGTGCTCCTAGAAGGACCAAGAGTTGGTGCCTTTTCTATTTTCTTGAGTGCTTGATTTTCTATCTCGGTGGTAATGTGATTTTGACCTACACAGACCTAAGAAGTTCACTTCTTAGGTTCACATTGATTGCATGATCATATATCCAGTCTTGACCCAAGACAAGAGGTTCAGTGAGATCCTCGTCTTGACACACTAGTACCTTAACTGTCATTAGAACATCTTGAATGTGGAGGGGAAGCTCCACCTCGCCCATGCACGGGGTTTTCACACCTCCCAATCCTATAAGGTATGCTTCTATAGGATTGACACTTAATTTCAATTTTTGACAGTAAGAAAGTCTAACCGCACTAGTGGCTGCACCTGAGTCAATCAAGGTCCGTTGTCGAGAAGGAGGTCGGGCAGGAAGCCGGCGCTGGGGTTGGATCAGGCCCCTTATGGGTGCACCGTTCCCGCTGTCCTGCGAGTGGCGTCTGCGCGCTGGGCGCCTCGCCTAAACTCTCTGGAGTGTGGCGATCCTCGTAGGGCCCTTGCCCCTCGAAAGTGGTGATACATGCGTGTGTACGCATGGGACCGTAGGCGTCGAGAAAGAGACAATCGGATATAGCAGTAATACACGGAATGCAGACGAAACTCAATGAACGATGAAAATGTAGCGGAGGTTGTCCAATAAAATTTGAATGATACAAAGATGCCCGCTACAGTGCGGGTCGGTGATGCAAAAATCTGCTACAGTGCAGAACAGGTGAATACAAATATATGCCGCCGCTACAGTGCGGATCGGCCAGATATGACGTAGGCCTCCCGCTACAGTGTAGGAAGTCGCCCTCGTGTCTCGACAGTCTTCAAAACTTTTGTGGATAGGTCTTTTCTTCCAATCTTTGGTCCAAGCTTTACTTCAAGTCTTCTTCAAATAATTGTCTTCACTTCATAAACCGCAATAACCTCCAATCACGCAGTAATCCTGGTAGGAAGATCCACATCAAGACCCACGGGGTAGGGTAATCTTTATCTTCAGTCTTCAATCGCTTTCGTCACTTCATATAATCTCTAAAATCATCAACCTCAATACCTGGTAGGAAGATCCACAAGTAAGACCCACGGGAGGAACAAATGAGGCTAGGCCACCTATTTATAGGTCTCCCCCTGTCTAGGACTTCTCTAGAATCTTCTAACCTCCTTATCTAATTTTCTATTTCCAGAATCATCTTGAATGTTTATTTTCTATTTTGGGAAAATCCCATCTCTTAATTCTATTTTTGGTTTTTCCTCTTTTTATTTTTCAATTTTTCTTTTTCTATTTTTGATTCTTTTCTTTTTCTCTTTTTATTTTTCTTAAATTAAGGTTTTGCTTTCACACTTTATACACAAATTAAATAAATTCCAAGGGCTAGACTTACGATAAATGATAAAACTAAGGTTCCAACCTAGGGTTTCCATGGGCTAGACTTAGTTTCATGGACTATTTACAAAATCACATGGTTTCGTATCTCATAGTCAATAAAATCGGTACAAACATGCATATAATATATCACCTTTTCAATCAAAACATCACCCAAAACTCATAAAATCCATGAACTTTGAAAAAAACATCATGCACACTTCCCTGCAGGATTTCATCCCGACACCGTACAGGCCTTGCACTATTACCTTGTCCTATCTCTAAGGTCACAAAAGGACGTCGGTCAATTATTCTATGGGAACTTACACTTGAGACTTCACACATAGCCATGTGATATCCTAGAGCTGCATAGGAATTTGTCCTAGGCTCATCTCTACCCTGTCTTCTCAATTTCATTCTTCGGATGCGTTCCAAGGCTTCTCCCTGCGCTTCTTCTCAGATTCGCTTTTCTTCTTTTTTGTGTTTCTTAGCAATATTAAGTCCGTTAAGCATTTCCTCTGTGAGAGGTTCTTGATATAATTTGGCTCAGCATCCACTAACGTAACTTGGTAGGATGTTGCCTTCTAAGGTGGCTAATTGGACTGCCCCACTTGTTGATATTATGTTAATAATCATTGGTCCATAGCAACGCTTCTCTAGCTTGCTTGCATGTTGTTTCAGGGTATACATAAAAACTAATAGTCTGGCTTTCAAGCCTTTTTCCTTCACCTGGCCATCAAAGTATTCCTTTTGTCTTTACTTATTTGCATAAATCCCTACAGCAGGTCTTGGTCTCATTTCACCTAGCCGTTCAAGATCAAAGATTCTTGAAGAGAGTTCATGCCCTGTCCGCTCATGTTCTTGTGCTACTCTCAGTCAAGAAGTCCAAGGGTAGCACTCATTTTGGCCAAATACTATCTGAAAGGGTGGGGCTTGGAGTACCGTTTTATAGGCAACTCTATATGCCCAAACAACATGGTGTAGTTGTTTGTACCAATCAAAGAGTTTATTATTCACTAATTTTTTCAGCACATTGCATAGAATCTTATTGGTGCTTTCGGCTTGGCCATTAGCTTGTTGATGATAGGGGGCAGACTTCTTGTGTATCACCAAGAACTCTTGGAGAAGATTTTCAATTACTTCTTTTAAGAAGTGAGTGCCTCTATTACTTACTAGCTCTATCGGTAGTCCATATCTAGTGAACCGGAATGATTGGGCGTAAAGCGTCTGTAGGTGGCTCCTTAAGTCCGCTGTTCTCAAATTAAAATTTAGCTGTCATTTGAGCATCGTTCTTCATTGTGGCTTTCACTTCTACCCACTTGGTTACATAGTCTATGGCCACAATGATGTATTCAGCATGTGAACTCTTAGCCGAGGGGTTAATAGGACCTACAAAGTCTATTCCCCACTTAGAGACTGCACGTCCACCCATCATATGTTTCAATGGCATCTCATCTTTACGTATGGGATATTGAGTCTGCTGACAAATGTCACGCCGCTTCACATAGGTATGTGCATCCATGTGAAGGGTTGGCCACCACAAGCCTACAAATAGGATTGCCTTAATCACACGATCTGGTCCAAAGTGTCCTCCTACTACACCTTGGTGAGAAGTTTCCAAGATCTTAAGGTATTCACTCTCATGGACACATAGTCTTAGATATCCGTCTTTTCCACGCTTGTATAGATTATCACCAATGAGTGCATAATCTAGGGCTTCTTGTTCTAAACTTCTTTGCCTAGCCAGGGTCATATCTTGATGGAATGTTTTCATCCTCAGGAAGGCTACTAATGGTTCACTCCAATATGGCACTAAAGACACCCGATAAAGAGTGGCATGTTCCACTGGAGGTCAAGTGCTACAGATTGGGCATTCTTTGCGCATTCTATGGACATCTGCTTCCATAGTTGGCTAGTGCACTCCGAGTCTCCTTAGTGTCTGTAAAGTTCTTTGCCTCGAGTAGTGTTGCTCTAGTGTAGCCACATGTTTTAATTACAACCACTTGGCATATTTATCCTCTTCCACACAATAGGCTAATATTCCTTGATCTGTATGCTTACACATACTTCCTGCCATGATATGGTACTTTTGGGCTTTTACTACCTCCCTATCTTGAGTGTTCATTACTGGATGTTTAGGCCCATATGTCAATACTGGCACTAATGTCTTGGCCCACTATGGCACAACTTCCAAATTGAACAAGTAAGCATCAGGAAGATCATCTGATACTCCTTGTGGGGCCTCTCTGGATGTGAGCCTCAAGAGATGATCTGCTCTCAAGTGAGTCTTACCTTTCCTCACCACTGCCTCAAAGTCATATTCTGTTAGTAAGAGGAACCATCTTACTAATCTATCTGTATTGCATGGCTTGTTTACCAAGTACACTAGAGCTTGATGATCAGTAAAAAATTCAAACTTATTTGCAAGCAAATAGTGTCTAAACTTTTTAACCACATATATAATGCCTAATCCTTGTTGTTCATTGGTTGGTATAGTTCCGTTCAGCTGCATTCAACTGTCTACTAGCATAGGCAATTGGAAGATCCATATTACCTTCACCCATAGGTTGCGCAAGTACACACCCAATAGCATAATTGGATGCATCCACATGAACATGAAAGGGTTTGTTCCAATCTGGTGTAGTCAAGATTGGTGCTAAACATAATCGCCATTTAAGCTCATTGAAAGAGTTCTCACATTCTTCCGTCCACTCAATGTTAGTCAAAAGGGAGTACAGAGGCTTTGCAATGATCACATACATATGGATGAATCGGTGATAATAGCCACAATGCCCCATGAAAGCTTGTACTTCCTTGACATTCTTGGGCCTAGGTAGCTCTGCAATAGCTCTAACTTTTTCCTCATCCATAGATATGCCGTTCTTTGACACTATGTTTCCTAGAATCTTGCCTTGCCTGACCATGAAAACACACTTTTTTGGGTTCAAGGAGACTTGATATTCTCTACATTTGTGAAAGATAGCTCTTAGCTAAGGAATATGGGTTTGTCTAATATTGGAATGAGCATAGAGGTCATCAAAAAAATAGACTTGTAAGTTTTTCCTCAAGAATTATTTAAACACATGGCACATCAACCTTTGAAAGGTGGTTGGCGCATTGGTGAGACCAAATGGCATTACCCGAAAAGCAAATATGCCCCACTCTGTGGCAAAAGCCATCTTATGCTGATCTTCTGGAGCAATGGCTACCTGATTGTAGCCAAAAAATCCATCATGGTAGTTGTACACTTCCTTGCCTGTTACTTTTTCTAGTAGATGCTCAGTGATAGGAAGCGGATAGTTATCTCGAATGGTGGCTGCATTAACATTCTTCAAATTAATGCATACACATCACTTGCCATTCTTCTTGGGTACCACTACAATGGGGAACACCCACTCAGTGTGCTCAATTTCATAGATGAATCTAGCTTCTACCAATCTATCTATCTCTTCCTTTATCTTGGTAGCATAGTTATCATTATATGTGTATGGCATCTGCTTAGAGGGTTTGGCCTCTAAGGTCATGGGGATCATATGTGAGCATATGTCAAGGTCTACGCCTTTGAAGCCCTTGTAACTCCAAGCAAAAACATCTCTGTATTCTCGTAGCAAGGCTATCAACTCGTGCTCTTCTTCCTTAGTCAGGTCATGTCCTATGTATGTGAATTTTTCATCTCCTTCTTCTATGGTTACAACAACCTTCTTGGTGGTTTCTTTGTTATCGTAGGCCTCTTCTGCTTGTGCATCACATTTAGGAATTCTTATCATGACTCTCCTATCTTCTATCTCATACTTCTTAAAGTTTTTTGGAACCTCAAACAAGGACTCTTCCCCGTCTGGTGTGACTTCCTTCTTCTTCCTTTTCTTGCCTTCACTCTTGGCGGTCACTTGTGTGGTTAACCTCACATCGTTCGTAAGTTCTTCATGCCTCTGAGGGTGAGATTCTACTTCGTAGGAATATTCCTCATCTGATGCAAAAGATGGGTCCATGATAATTGACTCTAGATCAGAGTCACTCGCATCCTCGAATGTATCAGTGCTAGGTTCACATTCTTCTATAACCGAATCACACATTAGTGGCTCTATGGTGAAGATTGAAATGTCATAGCCATCCTCGTCACAGTGGGGTGTCCATTGTTCTTCATTGATGGCTACATCCATTGTTGCTAAAATTTCCACCCAACCATGAGGTTCAATTTCTTCATCTAGAAATACTATAGGTGCATAGGCTAGGTCTTGAATTGATCTATGAGTTTCTTTCACACCTACCTCTCTCACTTTTTCTCTTTTCTGTGCTTCCATTGCTATTTTACACATCCACAAGTGAGTGTCTTCATGCATCCATGAGGATCCTGATCCTATGGAATGCACTGACTCTGTATCATCTTTAGCTCTATGGATGGGATTCCAATGAATAGGGGGTACGTCTCTATGAGAGTAATCCTTGAGGTTGACTTTGGTTGTAACACCTAAGTGTTGTAAGTACAAGGAATTGGTTCCCCAATCCTGTACTACTTGAAATTGCTGCATAAATGGCCTTCCCAAAATCATCTCATAGGCATGATTTTTGCTGAAGTCGCATATAGCAAAAGTATGCTCAAACTCTACACCACATTTAGTGAGAGTTATTCCTTCTAGCACTCCTAAGGGTCTCTCACTGTGACCATCAGCCATCTGCAATTTCATTCTTCTTGGTCGGAGTGCTGGCTTGCCCCAATGCTTCCATAGGGAAGTGGTAGCAATTGCAACTCCTGAACCTGAGTCCAAAATTGCCTAGCCTTGGTTGTGTATCCTTGATGGGTTATGGGAAGATAGGTGTTTCCTTCCTCTCCTTCGCTCATGTCTCCTATCTTGTCTAAGGGTATTTCTAACACTGTTCTATGAGATCCTACCTGGGACCAAGGTTTACTAATTTTGGCACCTGGTTGGCTACATGTTTCCATAATTCTACCTTCACCTTGAGTAGCTCTTCTAAAGTGAGATTGCACTACACTTTAGTGTTCTTTACTACCTCTGTATTCCTAGGTATGATTGAATCTTCATTCCTTACCATGACCATGCGTGCTCTAATACAAGTGGACTTAGCTTCCTATGGGCCTGTAAAATGGGGTAGTTCCAGTAAGGAATTAGACTCAAAGTCTAATCTCTCATCAGATTGGGCACTCTCCTATTCTCCATAAATGGGCGGAATGTCTTGTGGGAATTGATCATGCAAGTCATCCACAAGTTCAATGGGAGGAAGAACTTCACTTTCTTTAGCCCATTTCTCTTCTTGAATCTCTCGCAGGAATTCTAGTGAATACGGATTCATAGAAGAAGATGTATCTGGTTCTATGGAGTTAGCCACATAAGCCCCCTGGGCAGGAAGGCTTATCCTTTCACTTGCCTTGTCCTTACTTTGAGAGGTGGGATCCTTTTTAGATTTTGCAATTAGCCTCTCCAATCTTTCTAGTAGTCCATTGAAGTGCAATTATGTCTTAGATGAACTAGAGAAGTTAAAGAGGCGACTAGCTTCAAACATATTCTGATCGAACTCCACCATCTTAGCACAAATTTTAGTTCGTTCAAGTTCTAATTCAGCTCTAGGGTAATAGTTTTCATGATCCGTTACGTTTGGCCCTTCTTGGATTCTGGCCTGATATGCCTTAAGCATCATGTTTAGGTCCTCGAGAGTGGGATCTGCTAAGACTAATCCTATTCTAGGGGGTGGTGGGATTGTGTGAGGTGGGTTGGAAGGTGGAAAATTAGGTGGCGATAGGGATGGAGGTTGTTGTGGTATGTGAGAGTGTGTTTGAGAGGTGAGTTCAATAATTTTGGCTTTTGTTTCTCTTATGATTTCTTCTAGTTCACTCATCTTCTTAGACCATTGTCTTTTCATCCTCTCCCGGCTATCCTTTCAAGCTCTGGTCATCTTCTTGGTTATGCTCTCACTCTCACTAACCTCAAAACTCTTTTCCTGGCCTAAACCTTGGTTTTGGTGTAAAGCTTGAGCTCTTGTGACCACTTGACCTGGGGCAGTGGAAGTTACACTTCCTGTGGAGTCTACAACTAACCCACTCACATTAATGGGAGTAATCTTTGTCACATTGTGTGGGTCCTTTGGTCAATCTCATAAGAGGTGCTCCTTCCCACAATCTTGACAAAAGCCTTGAATTGTCACTGATTGGGGTTGTGTAGGGGTGGGCATCGGGCAATCATGAATGAGGTGATCTCCCTGACATCAGTAGCATGGCCCTCTAGGAAATGGGGGTCTTAACTGCCTATGTTGAGGTTTATAGTTGGATTTTGCATACATGACATTTGCATACTCTGGCTCCCAAATAGGTTCACTCGGTTCTTCATAATAATAGGACTCATTATGCTCAGGTGACTGCATGTAGTAAGCCTGGGGGCTATCCATATGAGTAGAGTCAAAACTATGATCACTTGGGTCACTTTCTGAAAGTAATGGAGTTAGTGGCACTAAAGCTCTATTCAGATTCTCGTCTACAGCTACGTACTTCACTGGAATCACATTGGTTGGAGCAGGGGATTGCTGCACTAGAACTAGTTGGGGCCTCTGTTGCCCTTGATAGGGTGGTTGATAGGTTTGTTGGGCCTACTATACTACTGTGGTGGGTACTCGTTTTAGTATCTTCCCTGTTGTGGATATGGCTGAGGATAGTATTTCCTAAAAGTTTTTTTCTTATAAGGGTAGTCTTGTGTGGTGTGGTTGGTGTATCTTCGCTCTATGGTACAGTATTGGCTACTAGGGTTCACTTGGGGTTGAGCCATAGTGGGACATACACTCGCCATATGGTCACCTCCACAAGTATAGCACCGCTTCACTGGGGTAAATCGGGGTATCTGTTTGCTTGAGACACCTAATTTTTGAGCCACCTTCTCTGCAAGTTCCTCAATAGACATGGATTGTCTCGAAGAGAGGCTGGTAGAGCTATCTGAATCTTTGTAGATTTTGGGAAGCTCCAGCTCCTCTCCTAGATTATCCTTAATGTCTATGCGCATGCATACACACTCTTCTATATTTCTAGGGTCCTCCAGGTACACATATGATCTCAACTTGGTACTCAGCAATCCATCTAAGAATAAAGCCACGTGTTTGGTTGGACTGGGTAGCTCAGGAACATGACATCTCTCTAGGTATTGCCTAAACCTTCTTCCTACAAGTCTGACCATCTCTTGTGCTATCTGTTTGAAGCTATGAATCAGTGAGGAAGTATTATGTTGTATGCCACTCTTAGAAAATTCTGTAATGAAAGCCTCTAGAATTTGGTCTATGTTCTTGAATTGCCTCTCATGTAGTGGTTGAAACCAAGTAAGGGTTGTGTTCTTGAGAGTTAGGCTCAAGGCATTGTACTGCGTGAACAGTCCATCCACTTGCTCTACCCTCAAGACGTGCCTAAATTCTGCTACATGATCGTATGGGTTTGCGGTGCCTGAGAAGCAATTCGTCATGGACTTAACTAGTTGTGTAAGCCTCAAGGTCCTCCTATGTTCTCTAGGCCTTGGCAAAGGGAATTCATCTGTGTTCCTTTGATTCCTTGGGTCTCTAGGTCTCTTGGTTTCCATTCTATCCGTCTCTGTTCTCGTTCTTTCTCTTCCCAATGGGTTGGCAAAACTTACTTTTGGCCTATCTCTACTTATGTCCTTGTGGGCTCCATGAGCTTGGGATGTTCCAACTCCTTGGTGACTATAGGAGACATTAGACCTTGGGTGGGGAAAAACAAAGTCTCCCTTCCAAGTGTAGGCATGCCTACCATGCTCTGAGCCCACAAAAATCCTCTCTATAGTATTGTCTAGGTAGGTTACTTTGTCTGGATTATGAGGATCTTTAAACTCATAGATTGTGAGCGTTCCTACTTCATTAGGTTGGTCAGGCTTATACCTCCAAAAAGCTTTGTCAGTCTCTCGGTTTAAGAGCAGACCTATGCTCTTATTGTCCTGGGGAACCCACTCTCGAGTGATGATTCTAGTGAGGACTCATTTGCCTCGGGGAGTTCTGGGCTCTCTTCCTGCATTCCCTTGCTCTATATCACTTATGTCCGTTTTTGGGATCACATTACCAAATTTGTCTATTCCATTCGGTTGATTGGGGACTACGTCCATTGTCCCTTCTTTGTCTAGGTATGCACCATTCTTAAATTTGACAACTAGATGTTCTAGTCCAATGGGTTGATCTGGGTTTTTGATCTGGACCACGAATCTTCTTAGGCCCTCCTCATAGATGCGTGCACCTAATCGGTTGGTCCTAATGTATTCAAGTTGCATCTTGTAAGGACCTTCAGGTTTCTCTAAGTAAGCCACACCTGAACTTCCTGTGGGTCTCTCCATACCATAAGACATTTTTGATTCGCTAGTTTCAGAGCTAAGGTAGTGCGGGTAAGCGCTCAATTGTTGGGCCCAAGATCTAGCAAACGGAGTTTGTATGAAGAAATTATAGCTAATCAGGCACTCGGGAGTCAAAAGAGGTGAAACAAGAACTTAGGGATAGCTCACAGTGTCCTCGAAGGTTTCTTTATGCTCTAATGACCCTTAATTTCCCAAATTTTGGTCAAAAATAGGCTAATTTTTAATCCTACAAAAAATGCCAAATTTTCTTGTCAATCGCGATCGATTGGTCTCTCAATCATGATTGATAGGTCCATTGCGATTGACTAGTCAGACGTGATTGACAGGTTCGACGTGCTTGTCCATTGCGATTGGCTGGGATATTACGATTGACACATGGCCTGAAAATTCACTCGGTTGTGGTCAAACAATCGTTGATCGAGTCCGTCGCAATGGACTAGTCCGTCGGGGCTATCAGTCATGATCGATGGATCAGTCGTGATTGATGGGTCGATCACGATTGACACGTGGCACGTGATGGCTCTATCAATCGTGGTCAATCGTTCGTGGACCCTATCGGTCATGATTGATGTGTCAGTCGCTATTGATGTGTCGGTCGCGATTGATGTGTCAATCGTGATTGATGTGTCGGTCGCGATTGACTGGTCTGTTGGGATCGGTCCATCGTCGTTTGTCAGTCGCAACTGAGGTGTCAATCGTGATTGATAGAAAAGAATGGAATTTGAACAAAATAATCACATATTTGGGATCCCCTAGCCCCAAGCATCTTGGTTATGCACTTTGTTTTGCAGAATGGTCAATTTTTGTGTCGGTTGCAATTGATAGAAGTCAATGCCTCGGGGCCTGCATAATCAAATTTGTTTACCTACTGGAGCTAGTACAACTACTGGAGATGCTGATTCCTACAAAAATCTCAAGAAACACACAAAAACAATCAACACACAATCGCTCTCTCGCTCTCTCTCACAAGTGAAATGAGGGGAATGGAAGGGGGAAGGTGATATTGCAAGGAATTGAACTCACAACCTCTTGGTTAGGAATGTGATGGGCTAACCACTTGCCCCAAAAGCCATGGTTGAGGATTACTTCCTAATCCTCTCTCTTAGGGCGTGGTTCAACCATCTCCTACTAGGATTATGTTACATTCTTCCCCCCTTGGTCGATCATTGTCCTCAATGATCTACTCTTGTATCCCTCTAGCCTCGGTGATCAGTCCCTTGAACTCCCTAGGTGCCGTTGAATTGATGTTCCTCAACCTCGCATAGTTTCTTGAACCCTGTTCGCAACCTTGGTCTCTTGAACCCTTGCTCTCAACCTCAGTCTTGAACCTTGTTCTCACCCATGCTTGGTATCTTGAACACTCAATCAAGTGCCACCTAAGGATTCCTCCACTCCTTTCATATCCACCACTAGAGTCTATTAGTGGCTGGAGTGATCTCGACCACTACTTTAGTACCTTCCACTGGAGTCCACTAGTGGTTGTTGTACTCACCTCTTGAGGTAAGTCCACTGGTCTCAAGTTAAGTCACGTTAACTTGAGTTAGAAGGCTCTAGAGCTCTTTGGGCAAAACTCTCTTCCCATGCTCCCCATGGGAGTTGAACCCAAGACCTCTTCCTTCACAACCATGAGACTTAACCACTAGGCTAAGTGGATTACTTGAATATGAGAGCACATGACTTATGCTTGAGTCTAGTCTTGAGATCTTTGGTCCTACAGACGAGTGACCAAACGGTATCCGATTTCAGATCTGTCTGAAGCCATCGGATCCCTAGATCATAGACTTACTTTATTACATTCTTTCCCCCTTGGGAAAGATTTTCGTCCTCGAAAATAAAGCTATATATATAACTGTAGGCAACCCCCGAGCCTCATGTTCTAAAACTTGAAGAACATGCATTCATTCAATTAGGTTATTTACTTAGAAACTTGAAAATAAAAAACTTTCTTTAGGTGGGACCAACTTAAAACTTGAAAGCTGGAAAACGTCGTTGGATTGTGGAAACTTTTTCCCATGTTGAATTTTCTTCAGTTCCATCCTTCCATTTTACTAAGCACTCTTCATACAAGTGGCTTCTTGTACGTTTATCTCGGGTGCGAAGTATCCTTTCAGGTTCATGAGGAACTGTTTCATGTACGGGAATAGGAAGTATAACCTGTTGTCCAACTAGATTATCTGAATCTGTTAGACTCTTCCTAAGCCGACTAACATGGAACACTGGATGAATCCAACTATCGTCTGGAAGTTGTAGTTCATAAGCCCACAAACCAACTTTCTTGGTGATTGGAAAAGGACCGCAATATCTAGGCGACAACTTGGCGCATTGACCAGTCTTGAACTTTTCCGATCTTTCAGGAATACGAAGATAAACTTGATCGCCAACCTGAAAAGTAACATTTCTTCGCTTCGGATCAGCATAAGCCTTTGCACGATCTTGAGCTTTCTTTTGGTTTTCTTTAGCTAACTTGAGCTTAAAGTTCATGTCTTGAAGGAACTCTTGAGCTGCTTGAACTCGTTCATTTTGTAGTCCTACTGCATAAGGAGACCTAGGCTGGAAACCATACATCAACATGAATGGACTAAATTCAGTTGATGAATTCTTGGCACTGTTATAGGCAAACTCAGCTAATGGAAGATAATCTTCCCAGTCAGTCTGTTTGGAAGTAACATAAGCTCTAAGTATGTCTTCCAAAATCTGATTGACTTTCTCTGTCTGTCCATCCGTCTGGGGATGTTCAGCTGTACTTAAACTTAGTTTAGTTTCAAGTCTACTAAAGACTGCTCGCCAAAAATGACTCGTAAATCGAGCATCTCTATCAGAAACTATGTCTACTGGAAGACCATAGAGTCTATAAAGTTGATTTACAAATATTTTTGCAAGTTCAGGAGTCTTATAAGTAGTCTTGACTGGTATAAACTGAGCAAGTTTAGTCAATCGATCAACTACAACCCAGACTGAATCAAAGCCCTTCTGAGTGCAGGGTAATCCAGAAATGAAATCCATGGAAATGCTTTCCCACTTTCCTTTGGGAATTTCCAAAGGATGCAGCAATCCTCCAACTTTAAGTCGTTCAAACTTATTTAATTGACATTTATGGCACTTAGATACATAGTTTTGCACATCTCGATGCAAACTAGGCCAATAAAAATGTCTTTTCACAAACTCATAGGTTCGGTTAATACCAGGATGTCCTGCACTTGGAGCATCATGGCATTCGAAAAGTACTTGTTTTCGTATGTCCGAGGTACTTGGAACACAAACCTTACCTTTATAAAGCAAATATTCATCTTGGAGAGAATAGTGTTTAAACTTTCTTTCAGAAGTACTTGCTTCATTTTGTTCATCTTGTTCAGCTGCTTTCCATGCTTGACTGAAGCTTGGATCCTCTTTGCAGCTTCCTTTCAAAGTTGAAATCAATTCACTTTGAATTTGTACAAAACTTAGATTGTTCAGCATAGGCATCCGACTTAAGGCGTCTGCCACTGCGTTGAACTTTCCTTTTCTATACCTGAGTTCATAATCGAACTCTTGCAACTGCTCGGCCCACCTCGCTTTTCTACCTCTTAGATCAGGTTGGTTTGCAAACCACTTTATGCTCTCTTGATCAAAAACTATGGTCAACTTTGATCCATATAGATAATGGCGCCATTTCTTTAGAGCATTTATAATAGCGAACATCTCTCGCTCATAGGTAGAGTAATTTTGCTGAGCAGGACTTAGCTTTCTACTCTCGAAAGCTATCGGTCGACCATCTTGGCTTAGTACTGCTCCTACTGCAGATGAACTTGCATCTGTTTCTAATTGGAAAGGCTTGTTCGGATCTATAATCTGTAGAACCGGGGCCGATGCTAAAGCAAGTTTAAGATCTTGAAAACTCTTTGCTTGATCTTCTTTCCAATTTAACTTTTGATGCTTCCCTTTGAGTTGATCTGTCAAAGGTACTGCAATCTTGGCATATCCTGCCACAAACTTCCGATAATATCCTGCCAATCCGAGAAAACTTTGTAGTTCTCGAACTGTCTTGGGCTCAGGCCATTCAAGAATCACTTGGACCTTTTCAAGGTCAACTTTGATTCCTTCCGCGGAAATAATATGACCTAAATACTTTACTTCTGGGGTAAAGAATTCACATTTTGACTCTTTACCATAAAGTTTATTATCGCGAAGAAGTTGAAAAACTTTTTTCAAGTGCTCTAAGTGATTTTCATGATCTTTACTGTAGATCAGAATATCATCAAGAAAATCTACAACAAATTTTCCCAAATACGGCTTAAGCACTTGATTCATCAAAGTCATAAATGTTGCGGGTGCATTTGTCAACCCGAACGGCATCACTAAAAACTCGTAGTGACCAAACTTTGTTCGAAAGGCTGTTTTAGGAATATCATCATCTTTGATCCTGATCTGATGATAACCTTGGCGTAAATCAATCTTAGAAAAGACTGTAGCTCCCTTTAGACTATCGAAAAGATCTTCGACTAGTGGCATGGGATACTTGTTCTTTATCGTAAGATTGTTTAACGCCCTATAATCTATGCACAGCCTCATGGTTCCATCTTTCTTTTTCACTAGAAGGATGGGTGTTGCCCATGGAGACTGGCTTGGGCGGATAAATCCTTATCCTTTTCCATCCTAACAGACATTGGTGAAGTTGCGATCGTATCTGTGTGACTACCTAAAATAGTCTTACTGATATCCCTAGGCGTCTGAAGTAAGTTCAGAATGGCCTTAAGGTGATCCTGGATTCCATCAATAGATTGACGGAGGACTGCAACCTCATCCGGAATACTGGACAACCGTCCAAGCTTTTGCTCAACTAGCAACATCCTACTCTCCATATCTTTCCCCTCGTTTAGAGTAGTGATTGTTTCCCCTTTTTTCGCAGAATCCTCAACGTCTAATGCTACAATCGTCGCTTCTCTATTAAATGCATCAGACACATGACTTGTATTTGAAACCATAGGTGCAGATGGATGCAATGCACGTGCAGCTATTGGTGGTCTAGGCATGAATGAGGATGTTACTAAAATAGGAACAGAAACAAACACTGACGTACTAGTAGTACTCGTAAGCGAGACGTGGCTAGAAGTCCCCTCCATCGCACACAAAGCGTTATTAAACTTACTAAGTATTCCTAACGCAAGTGGTGTGTGCAACAAAATCAAAAGAGCTATGCAAGAATATCACAAGAAATAGTCCCTGATGATTTGGTCCGTTGAGGTCGACTTGATTCTAGCCGAGAGTGCTAGAATTATGACGAAGTTAGGCCTCCAGATCTTCACTCCACGGCTCCTCTTCCTTCAAACTTTGCTCAATCTTTGATTCTCCTTGGTTGTTTCTTTGGCTAAAAGCAGAATACTTCTCGGGTTTGGCCTGCAACCACTGATTTGCTCCTTGGATGGATGAGAGTTTGGCTTGCACTTCAGCTTTGAGCACTGCTTTATGAGATTTTGTCTGCACATATGAAACAAGAACCACGTTGGGCAGCGTGGGTAGCTTGATTCTTCTTAAAGTAGCCACCAGGGTTCGAATCTTGCGGACGGCAGCACGCGAGATCTTTTATACTCCTTTTTCTGCTCAGTCTTCTACAGCGCATGCAAAGCATGAGAGGAGCTGCTATAGAAAGAGTATCGCGAACGGTCGTTGCTCTCTTGGATAGAGCAGCGTTCCTTTGTTGGGGGGACGGGGGTTCGAATCCCCTCTTCCTCACAGTAAAGATGACTTCAAATCCTTTTGTGCTATGCTTCTCAATCCAACGCAAGGAACTCGGCAAATCTCTGATCAACCGCGAACAGCGTATGCACACGCATATAGGAGAAAGTGGATTGATGAGCAAGATGATGAAAGACAGAGAATTATGGAGTAAATGCTCTGATACCAATGCAAGGAATTGAACTCACAACCTCTTGGTTAGGAATGCGATGGGCTAACCACTTGCCCCAAAAGCCATGGTTGAGGATTACTTCCTAATCCTCTCTCTTAGGGCGTGGTTCAACCATCTCCTACTAGGATTATGTTACAGATATGACCAAAAAACAGAAAATTTTGCGAAGGTGGAGATGAAGGTGGGAGATGGTGAGGATGGTGATGGTGATGAAGATGGTGAAGAAAAAAAAAGGAAATAGAGAAAAGTGAAGAGAATACCGATGACTCTAACGTCTCAAGTCTACATCTTACCATCACACGCTCGTCCTCAAAGCTCGATCCCCACCAACATCACCAAAATTTGGTGTAGCTTAGTGGCGAGTAGCACCTCCTTTAATGTCAATCCGAGAAGACATGAGGATGGTATGAAGACCTGGAGCAAGTGATGTGCACAAGTGGTGATGGAGAAGAACACAAGCATGCACACACATACACACACACATGCACACAGGGAGAACAAAGAGTGCGACAATGGAAGCTTTGCTTCAACTTAAAAGACAATTACAAGGGCTCTTTTTAGTTCAAATTACAATTCATCCCCCCAAAAATCAGCCTTCTAGCTCTTTTTATAGTTTTTGACTAGCTAATGGCCTTGTCCAAACCTAGTGTCCGACCTAGTTAAAAATTAGGTTCCTAGTCTATTTTGGAGGCCCAAACGAGCTCTAAAAAATATGAAAATTGGTACATAAATACTTCTAATGCTCCTCAAGCTTGAGCACTCCTCGGCTTGAAGAAAATGGAGTCAAATGTACCAAAAACAGTATTCACAATGTTCATGCAGTGATGAAAATCACTATTAAGAAGAGATTATGTCGGAAAAATTGAATGGCCTACTTGTCGGATCTGCGTTGACTGCTTTGCCTACTTGTTCCTTCTCTTTGTTCGGACTCCTTTCATTGGCTCCCCTATCTTGTAGATCCTTGAGTGCCCTGACTGCTACCAACAATAATGATATTAATTTATAGAATCAATACATACCCAAGCTCTATCACGTTGATCAGGTGGTGGTGCACACTCAAAACTACCACACTCTACCTCATGTTCAATACATTCCAATTGTGGTCTTTGATACATGCCATAGCAAAAATTACACCAACATATAATATGCTCTTGATAGCAAAAATCATCATAATTCCTATCGAGGGACACATATGATGTTGTTGCATGGATAGGAGGTAGTGGAGTACCCTCTGATTGATGAGAATCTGATTATAATATAACAATAAAAAACATATATCATTCATGTACGTATCTATCAAATATTAGAATTAAAAGTTTGATATACTTATAATAAGTATTCCTTGCATGACTAGGAGATAGTGGTGGAGTTCCCTCTCAATGATCAGAATCTGATTGTGTAGCAAATAAAGGTACTAGATATTAGTAACTTGATTATTTACATACATACACATTCAAATGTACACATTTACACAAACACACATATTCACATAAACACAAATACACATTCTAACATATAAATACACATACAAAACTATAAATGTATGATGTGTGTATGTATGTTCCCTGTACTTTTCAGACAATAAATATCAACCTTTGGGGCTGTATTTTCAGCCACACTCGTAAAACTATAGGTTTCTCGAGGGGTTTTCAGTTTGGGTGGGAGTAGTCGCTGCAAATTTATGCAGGTTTTTTAAAGCCTAAAACATTAGAGTTGACAGACACTTGCAGGTGTTATTGGCTAGTTCTTGGGCTGTGTATTCAGCCTTTTAGTGTCATTTTACTGCTTATATTGAGCACATACACACCATCTATGCTTCTGTGGATACAGCTTATGTACGTCCATGTGGTCATTGATATAGCGGTTACGTTCTTTGCATAAAGCCTTTTATGTTTGATAAAGAGAGTCGTGGTGAGGTTTTCTTAACTAAGAGACACCCACATGTCGGGGTCTCTTCGGTGATGCAGGTGGAAGACTTACCCAGCCTCGCCATAGGAGATGTATGATAGTTGTTCATAGGTGCTCGATAAGCCTAGTTGGCTTCTATTGGGTAACTGATTATATGCAGTGGAGTCAGTGATCCACTATGTAGGTAGACATGTTAGTACTTGCAGTTTTATGATACTTTGACACTGGTCATATGCTAATTTTGCAGAGGATACTCTGGCAAAATTTTTCCAGATTTTTGGTTTAGTCAACTATACAGTGGTCGATTTACTCCTTGATACACTTATTTGTTGGTGTTTGGACTCTTCTAGCTCCATTATCATTCTATTCAGTTCTCTACGATCATGGCATCAGAGGTCTCAGGCACATCCGGTGGATCAGGGTCTAGTGCTAGTGTTCCAAGGAGGAGCTATAACTTGCAAGGCAAAGACCATTTTGAGATCCGAAAATTTGATGGCACAAACTTTGCTCTATGGAAGAATCAGATTAAACATGTGCTGATTCAAAGGAGGCAATGGAAGCCAGTAAATGGGATTTCAAAGAAGCCTGCTGACATGGATGAAGATGATTGGGATGAGTTAGATGAAATGGCCAAGTCTACCATTCGCTTGCATTTGGCAGATAATGTTTACTTTACAGTATTAGACTGTGAAAGTGCAGAGGAGCTTTGGAAGAAGTTATGCAATACATATGAAAAAGAGACGGCATCAAATAAAGTGTATCTGATGAGAAAATTATATGACCTTCGTATGAAGGACACAGATAGTGTTGCTGCTCATCTAAATGAGTTTGATGCTATATTCTCCCAGTTACAGGCTTAGAAAATGGATATGGATAATGAAATGAAAGCAGTATTGCTGTTATGCACCCTGCCATCATCATGGGCATGTTAAACAGTTACCTTCACCATCTACTTTGACTGTGAAGATTGAAGAAATTAATGCTATTTCTGATGATGTTGATGTGTTGACACTTGATAGTACTGTGCCATCTGAGGCACTTATGGCTGATTCTCTTTCCCACACCTGGCTGCTAGATTCTGGTGCTTCTTTCCATGTGACACCACATAGAGAATGGTTCTCTAATTATGCAGCAAAGTCTCTTGGTACCGTGAGACTTGGTGACTCTTACCAGTGTGATTTTGTGGGGATTGGAGATGTGGTTGTGCAGTTCATTGATGGTTCAAAATTTACTATGCATAATGTATGCCATGTACCTCAGTTATCATGCAGTTTGATGTCAGTTGGTCAACTTGATGACCTTGGTTACAAGGTGGTCTTCTATGCTCAGTCCTTTTGTATATCAAAGGGCAATATGGTTATTGCAAAAGGAAGCAAAGTTGGCTCACTTTATCCTTTATTTGTATCATAGAAAGAACACTTGTTAGCTGTTACTGAACAGCCTATGGCTTGTATTTGGCATGGTCGTTTGGGCCATATATCTCGTAGTGGAATGGAAAATCTTTCTCATTCTGGCTACTTACCTGTGTTATCTTTCTCTGATTTTTCATTTTGTGAGCATTGTCAATATGGAAAGCAAACCAGAAGGCAGAAGCAGTATTGACTGCAGTTCATGTGATTAACCTTTCACCTAGTACTGCAAAAGGTCTGAAAGTGGCGCAAGAGTTATAGACAGGGAAACCACCATATTATGATCATCTTCGAGTTTTTGGGTGTTAAGCATATGTTCATATATCCAAGAATCTTAGATAAAAGTTGGACCATAAGTCAAAGAAATGCATTTTTCTTGGATATGGTCGAGAAGGACAATTTGGATATCGCTTATGGGATCCTGAAACACGGTCAGTGATCAGAAGTAGTGATGTCATTTTTAATGAGTCTAAGATGCATAAACAGCCCATTAAGGAGGTTGAAGTGAGAAGAGTGGTGTTTGAGGATACTAGTCCTCCGATTAGCATGCATAAAAGTGTTGCACATAGGGATGTTCAAGAGAATGTCCATTCAGATCAGTCTGCACATGTTCCTGTTCAGCAACCATTGAGACGTTCTGCACGTGTCTCATATCCACCTGATAGATATGTTCTAGGTTTAGATTTTGTTATGCTAACAGATGTCGGTGAGCCTTCTTGCTACAAAGAGGCTATGCAAAGAGAGGATCATGTCAAGTGGGAGCGTGCCATGAAGAGTGAGTTGGATTCTATTCACAAGAATGGTACTTAGGACTTAGTACCTTTGCCAAAGGGCAGAAAAGCTTTACCATGTAAATGGGTATATAAGCTGAAATTCACATCAGATAGTGCTTCTCCAAAATATAAAGCACGACTTGTTGCAAAGGGTTTTAAGCAACAACATGGTGTTGATTTTGAGGAAATCTTTTCTCCAGTGGTCAAGATGACTACTTTGCGCATGTTGCTTGGATTCGTTGCAATGGAGGACTTAGAGCTAGTCCAAATGGATGTGAAAATAGCTTTCTTGCATGGAGATCTTACAGATGAGATCTATATGGAACAACCAGAGGGTTGTGTAGTTCCTGGCAAGGAAAGTCTAGTTTGTAAGCTCAAGAAGAGCTTGTATGGACTTAAACAGTCTCCTAGACAATGGTACCAAAAGTTTGATGCTTTTATGAAGTCCCAAGGCTATTCTCAGAGCAATGAGGATCATTGTCTCTACACAAAGAGATGTTCTGATGGCAGCTTGATACTTTACATCGATGATATGTTGATTGCTGGGAAGTCCTCTTATGATTTATCACTTCTCAAAAAGAAGTTGAGTTAGACATTTGATATGAAGGATTTGGGGGATGCCAAACATATTCTTGGCATGCACATTACTCGTGATAGGAGTAAAAGATGCATATACTTGTCTCAAAGTGAGTACATATCCAAAGTACTTCACCGATTCAATATGCAGGGTGGAAAGGCATTGACTACACCTTTACCCACATATGTGAAATTGAGCAAGGATGACTGCCCCAAATCAGATGAGGAAAAGGAATTCATGACCAAAATTCCCTATCAGTCTACTGTTGGTAGTCTCATGTATGCGAGATCTCCACGACACCCACCCCCTCCAAACATATGTGGCCTCCAGGCACGCCATAACAAGATATTATGCATGTTTCTTCAAGAGCTTTTAAGATCAAGTATGATAAGAAGATTCAAGTGCATGGGTTATCAAACAGAAGTCCCTATGCATAGCCATGTAATAGGCCCTATACATGCATAATTTACATGCATGAGCAAACATCATGGTGCAATGAAAAAGGTAATTGCAAGTTGATGATGATATTTCTCATTCATTTGAAATTTGAGCTTCCTTCATGCATTTTAATTCATTTAATGTGCAATGGGACATGCAACTATATAACTTAAAGCACATGTACATGTACATATTAACCATGCTCACTATCGATGCAATCATTCTCAATCATGGTGCAATGATGAAAACAATTCTCAAGATTTCTATTGAAAGCAACTTTCCACTCATAACTCCACTCTGAACCTCACTCACAACTCTTCTCTCATTCCTACTCATGGTTCAACCTACAAGTAACCACAATATTTACAATCTATAATCATGAAAATCAATGTGCACCTGTTGGGTTACACGGTGTGCACACATTTTCTCTTGTGCATAGGAGCATGTGAAGAACTTTGTGATGGGGCCAACTTCAACTGTCAATCCAAGTGTCTTACCCTAGTCGAATGTATGGAAACACATCATATTCAACATATGAAGTTCAAAGAACCTCAAGTGGATGAATTAAAACATCTCAAAACTCTAAAGGAAGAGCACCAAGCATGTAGAGCATGCAAATATTTGTAGCTCCCACTAGACAGATGAGGGCATGGGATACCTCCAAAACACCATGAAAGCATATCAAAATGAAGAGCACCAATCATGTAGAGCAAGTTGGTGTTGTTGGCTACATGCAATAGAGGGTATCAATGATCAAAGAAGACAGAGCTTCTTGATACTTGTGGAGAATGATTTCTCCTATCAACAACAAGAACCTTGTAGTGAGCACCACTTGTAGGTCCAACACTTGAACACCTTAGATTGCTTTCTGCTCTCAACTCAAAACTGAGATGAAGCTGTGGATTTATTTCACCAAAGTGCAAATATAGAGCTTTCCCATGACATATAAATCACTTAATTTGGATAAGATTTGGTAAAAAAAACTCCATTGGCAATAATAGACTACCTGTCCACACAAGTATGCTAAAGAACTTGACTTCACTCTCGGACTACTACCTTTTGAGTTGTGTTCTATAAGAGGCCCTTCTACCCATTTTTGATACATATCGATAGGTGTCATTGGCTTTGCACACTGACCCATTCAATCTTTCCTTTAAAAAAATATTGTTTCTCGTTTGCGTCGTGATGGATGATCGTCAGACAAAAACTATGGATGCCAAAGATAAATATTTTTTGTTGAGATTCTTACTATAGATTGATCTCAACCAATCACCATAGTAAGGATAAGCTTTATATCCCATAGTAGATATTTTTTCATGCATGAAAACCATAAAAATATAATTAGATTAACTCACATACAATTTTATATATATTAAATTAAAAAATAACATCATTACTTGAATATAATCCATATCCTCAAAAATCACCTATAGTCCAAGCCACAATTTCAAAAACCATAATGTGTCTTTGATTAAAGTGTTTCAATACATCAATGACATTAATACCTCTCCATAACTCTTGGATATCGTTAATGAGAGGAGTAAGATATACATTCATGTCTTTAACTTGTCTTTTTCTTGGGATTAAAAGTGAAAGAATTAAATTATATTTTAATGCTAAGGTATTGCAAGAGATTGTAGTTGATGACTACCATTGCGCATGTTGACCATTTACTAGATCTCATCTAAAATGGGTTAACCCCACCTAATGCAACACCTAAATTTAGACTGCATGGATTTTGTGCAAAATTAGGTCTATGAAGAATCAATATGTTGAAGAGCTGCACTATCTACTGGCATTCTCATTACTCCATCAGCACTTTGATGATCAAACCCCCATTTCAAAATTTTTTGATGATTCAAGGCTTTGAAATATATGTTTAATTTAGGAGCTAATGGAAAAATGTCACAATACCTTTTTTTGGATTTTGCCGACTTTGTCCTTATATCAAAGAGCTTGACATTTTGAACATGTCAAAGAGTCTACATATTCACCTTTATATAAAATGCAACCATTAGGACATGCATGCATACAATGATAATCTATACCAAAATTGTTGATTATCTTCTTCATTTCATCATGTGAGGAAGAATATTGTTGCTTAGTAAAACATTTTCAAATAGTAACCTATAAGTTCATGAAAAAACTATTATGAATGAAAACAAATAAATAAATAAATATGTATGTGTGTATGTGTATGTG